>PVJH01002699.1:0-161155 GCA_004026705.1 Nesogale talazaci | reverse complement strand
ACCCCTCAGGTCTGGTCTCCATGCCAAGAGCTGCTTGGCTGCCTTGCCAAACACATCAGAGAGACACAAGCAGCGTTGGTGCCCTTCCCCAATGCCAACCTTGAGTATCTTCTTCCAATCACACAGAGGCCCAGGAACTGGGTTGCAGTCTACATGTAGCAGATTAGGTGACCTGCGACTGGGAGTGCCCCATCTCATTGTTGCCTGAGACCTCTCCACCAGCACACCCACTTGCCAATCTGCTTCAGCAGTGCTTAGTCACTCCCAAGAGTTACTCTCTTCAGGTCTGTGCACTCCGAGTCACTGGGGGCACTACTCCCACTCTCTGCCTCAGCAAGTAAAGCTTTGGTCCACTCTTGTAGCACCAGTCCACACCACCACCACATGATACAGTGTGCTCCAGTACTGGGAGTCCTTTTGGCCTCTCCTGTTGGTGCCATTCCCATGGCCTGAGCCCATGCCACTCAGACGCACTCCCACCAGCAAAGGTTCAGGCCACTAAAATGCACTTTCTGTTAGAGCTACTTCTGCCCACTGGCTCAACATTATCCTAGCTTTCCAGACCCACAAGTGCTATTGTAAAAGAATGGAGACCCTGAGAAAATGAAAAGCACACGGAATAAGAGGACAGAGGACTGCAGCTCACTCTGGCACGTAGCAAAGACTTGAGCTGTTAATACTTTATTTATTAATACTAAAATTTGGAAATACATGAATAGTTGTATTTACTCAGAATTTTCTAAATTTGATAATTAGCATTCTTGGAACAACCAGGTGCAATAAAAGTAATCTACAAAGCAAAGGACAGAGACCAAAACAAACTCCAGGCCAGATAATCTTTATCAAAGCTGGATCCTTGGTTGTCTGTCAATATGCACGTACATGCAGATGGTCATATTAACCTTGAATGTGTATCCTTGAAGCTTTGACATCTACATACTATCCGCTAAAACGGGGAATAGGAGGGGATGCATCCTTGGTCTGAAGAGCATTGCCCACATACAGCCTGACTCTAGAACCCTCAAACAGTACCACTTTCCATAGCAGTGAGGCCTCCTCCACCTTTGCTCTCTATTAGACATCTTTGGGGGGGGGGGGCGGGGGACAAAAACTCTTTGAATTAAAGAAGAAAAAGATGTTGCTAAGTGTGGCCTGACAGACCAGTTCAAAGCAACCCAGGGCATACATAGAAACTCCAGTCCCATTCCAGTCACTGGAACTCTTCGCCACTGTTGGCCACTGAACCATCAAAGAACTATGCTTATATGACTACCTTAACCACTTCTGTAGTAGGTCAGAGGCAGACTCCTGGAAGCATCCTTATCATAACTCAGAGAAACAACTCTGTTCTCCAAGAAATATGGGGCTGGCAGAGGGATCAAAGAAGTGTCAACAGATCACATCACTCTGAAAAGAAAAAAAAAAAAAACAGAGAGACAAAACTAGCAGAGTTAATGCCTCTCATAGAAAAATTAGATTCAGAGCAGCCACACAACTAGCAGAGTTAATGCCTCTCATAGAAAAATTAGATTCAGAGCAGCCACACATGCACACACACACACACACACAAGTCTTTAGAAGATTGCTCAGCGTAATACAGGAGATGAGGGAAACAATGGCGAATAAGGATGCAATTATAAAGTAGTTGAAGTTCACAACAGAAAGGGTGAAGTCCATGCACCAAAAAGAAACACAAGTACTATCAGATGAGGGAGCAGAAATAACGCACACGTTGTCAGAAGTTACTATTAGACTTGAGAAGGCAGAGATCCATATCAGTGGTCTTGAAGACACTAAAACAGATCATACAAGCAAGAAAGACAGTAAGACAGGAAAATCAAAGAACCAGAAAATAACCTATGATCAATAATAGATGCTATGAAGGGGTATGAACTTCAAATAATTGGTCTACCAGAGCAAGACACCACATGCAAGTCGACAGTTAAGATAGCAAACTAATTTCTAGAAGCAAACTTTCCCACCCTAGTGAATGAGAATCAGGCACTCATGCAGGAAGCAGAGAAGACACCAACCAGACTAAGCCCCAAGAAGTACTCACCAAGAAATATAATAGTAAAAATATTCAAATTTGAGGAAAAATATTGTTCAGAGCAGCAAAGGAAAGGAAAACAGACATATAGAAAGGAGCTCAGGTGAAAATATGCTTACACCTATCAATAGAAACCTTAACGAGAAGGAGAGAGTGGAGCAACATCTTTTAAGAGCTGAAAGGGGGAAAAAAACCTGGCCAACAGTCCTTTACCACACCAAATTATTCATTAACATAGATATGAAAATAATGGTCTTGAAGAACAAAGAAAGATTCTAAGAATATGCTACAATAAATCAACTCCTTGGAAGACACTGGCCTACTCACTAAGGCCAAGGGATAAACTTCCACCAAGCACAAGCAGGAAATCATCACATAGCCTAATTCTATCCAGAAGCCAACATGCTGACAGTTACTAAGATAACAGAGCCTCAGAGTGAAAAGAAAGCAGGAAAGAAGCCACATACACAAACACAGCACACAGATATTAGGAGAAATAGAGGGAAAAAATGCAAGGCAAGATATGACAGTAGTGGACCCACAGATTGTGATAATTACTCTGAATTCCAATGGCTTAAATTCATACATTGAAAGTAAAAAGCTTGAGGACTGACTCACAAAACATGATCCAATAATCTGTTACCTGAAAGAGACATCTTAAGTGTGCTGGCAAAGATAAAATAAGAATAAAAGGTGGTGGAATGTATACCAGGCAAATGGAAATTTCAGAAATGCAAGGATAATAATCCTAATCTTGGACAAAATTGACCTCAAAGTTCAAGCCATAAAAAAAGACAAGGAAGGGCACTTTATAATGTTCAAATGATCAGTAAATCAGGAACAAATTAGCATATCAAATCTTTATTTGCCTAACAATTTAGCAGTGAGTTTCATCAAACAATTAAAAATATGAAAGAAGAAATCACAGATTCAATATTCATAGGTGACTTTAATACTCCACTGTGAGAGAAAGATCACTTGGATAAAAGCTCAGCAAATAGATCATAGAACTAAATAATGCAATTAGACAACTGGACCTGATAAATATTTATAGCATTTTCCATCCAAATGCAAAAATATCACATTCTTCTCAAACCCATATGGCTCATTTTTAAGAAGACCACATGTTGGGACACAAGTCAAGCCTATGTAAATTCAAACACATAGAGATTAGTCAGAGATCTTCCTTGGATCACCACACTATAAATCTGGAGATTAAAAAAGGACAACCAGAAAAGTAAGTGCAAACAGTTGGAGGATGGACAATGATATTTTGTGGCATGAATGGGTACAGACCCAGATAAGAAAGGAAGATTAGGAAGTTTTTAGGAACTAATTAGAATGAGAATTCAACATATCAAAACTTATGGGATCCTGAGAAGGCAGCTATCAGAGGTAGCTTGATATCAATAAATGCAAAATAGGATAAGAGAATCTTATGAATAATAGGTTATCACAAAATCTCTGGCAACTAGAAAAAAGTCAACAGAACACTCCCTCCAATAACAAAAGAAAAAAAATTATGAAAATCAGAAAAGAGTTAAAGCAGTGGGAAGACAAAAGGATGATGCAAAAGATTAACGCAGCAAAAAATCTGTTTCTCTGAAAGGATCAAAAGAATTGACAGACTAATGGCAAACCCTACTAAGAAATAGAAGGAGTGAACTATCAATAACTTGGATGAGGGATGAATCAGGGGAAATCTTAGCAGACTACATGAGAGTCAATTGAAAACCACAATGTTCTATGAAGGTTTGTATTCTAGTGAATTGAAACATGTGGAAGACATGGATAAATACTTGGAAAAGCAGTCCCTCCCTAGATTGTTCCAGACATACGTCAAGAACCCTAACAATCCCATAACGAAAGACAAAATAGATAGCATAATCAAGAAGCTACTAAAAAAGAGTACCCAGACCAGATGGTTTCAAAGGGGAATTCTACCAAGAATTCAGGGTAGAGTTGACACTAATCCTCCACAAAGTATTCAAAAGCAGAAAAGGATGGCAACCTTCCAAACCCATTCTATGAAGCCAGTATAATGTTGATAGCCAAACAGGGCAAGACCTCACAGGTATAGATAACTACAGACTGATATAAGTAATGAACATAAATGCAAAAATCCTTAACAAAATATTGGCCAAAAGAATACAAAAATATATAAAACATATCATCAACCAAGACCAGGTAGGATTCATTCCAGGGATGCAGGGATGGTCTGACATCAAAATATCCATCAATATTATATATCAAATTGATAAGAAAATTGTAAGAACCACATGCCAATATAGATAGATGCAGAAAAAGCATTTGACAGCATCCAACAATCACTCCTAATTAAGACACACATGAAAATAGGACTGGAAGGAAAATTCCTCAAGCTAATATAATGTGAGCTATCCACAAAAAGCCAGTAGCCAACATCATAGCCAATGGAGAAAAGACGAAAACAATTGCTCTGCAAAAAAAAAGGGGACCAGACAAAGATGCTCCTTGGCCGCACTGATATTTAATATCAATGGAAGTCCTACCTAACACCATAAGATAGCCAAAAGACATTCAAGGAATCCAAATGAGAAAGGAGGAGGTGAAGCTATCACTATTTGCAGACTTGATTTTGTACATTGATAACACAAAAAGCTCTACAGCAGGAATACTTACAGTGATACAGGAATATGAAAGAGTAGCAGGATAAAATATCAACAAACAGAAATTGATTCGTGTGCTAGATACATTGAAAAGGACCATGGGAGAAGAGATCAAGAAAGCAGTACCCATCAAGAAGAAATTGAAATACATGGGAATATAATTAACAAAAAATTCCCTAAAGGTCTTAAAAGAAATCTATTATATCTCACTACAGGAAACCAAAAGTGACCTCCACAAATGGAAGAACATCCCAGACTTGTGTACTGGAAGACTCAACATATTAAAGATGTCAATCTTACCCAAAGTATTTAATAAGTTTAATGCTATTCTGATTCAAATATCAACAATTCTCTTCAAAGAATTGGAAAAACTGGCCACCAATTTTGTATGGAAATGGAAGAAGTCCAGACTTAGCAGAAAATTCCTCAAGAGAGGAAAAGTCAGAGGACCTAACTTTACCTGATTTTAGCACCTACTACACAGTAAGAGAGGTCAAAACAGCATGGCACTGGCATAATGATGAATATTCAGACCAGAGCAAAGAAGAGAAAACAAAAATAAAACAATCAGCATATAGACAACTGTTCTTCTAGAAGGGTCCCCAAAACCATCAAGTGGGAAGTGGTTGCCCTCTTTAGCAAGTGGTGTTAGAAACATTAGATATCCACATGCAGAGAAATGAAAAAAGATGCATATGTCACCCCATATGCAAGAGCAAATTCAAGGTGGATAACAGACCTAGAAGTAAAACCTTAAAGCATCAGGACCATCAAGGACAGAACCAAGACTAGCTTAAGAATATTGGTCCAGGAAATATATAGGCTCACCTCAGTAAGGAAGGGTACACACACAGGTAAACTGGAAATAGACAAATGGAATTTAGTAAGAATGAAACACCTGTGCACCTTGAAAGATTTCACCAAGAAGGTAACACAGCAATCCAAAGATAGGAGTGAATTTTTAATAATGACATTGGACAAAGTGCTTATTCCTAAACTCTACAATACCCTCCTGGTCTGCAAAAAGTGGAAAATAGTCAATCAACTGAGAAAGTGGAAAAAAGAACTAAGAAGAAATGTCACTAGGAAGGAGAACTATATGACTAATAAACGCATGAGAAAGTGTTCCAGTTTATTAGCCATATGATAAATGCAAATTAGAACAACCATGAGGTACCATCTAAAACCCTTGAAGTTAGCCCAAATCAAAAAGTAACAAATTTTGGATGGATTGCATGTGGTAAAATAGGAACTCTCCTCCACAGCTGGTGGTTGTGGATATATATATATATATATATATATATATATATATATATATACAGTCATTGTGGAAAATGATCTGTTGAGACTTAAAAAAAAATGGAAACCAGCTTACCTTATGACTCAGCCATCCCTCTACTAGGAATATCCTCAGAAGAAGAAATATTAAAACATGACTGGTCATCTGCCCTCCAATATTTATTGTGGAGCAAATCACAATTCCAAAGAGTTAGAAAACTAAATTTCCATCAAAAGATCAGTGGAATTGTAACTCTGGCACATAAAATACAACACATCATTTCATGGGAACCAGTGAACAGATTTGGATGTAGGTAGTTTTTTTTTCCTCTCTCTATTTTCTAATTGGATGTTTTCTTATTGTTCAGACAAAAATATTTCTAGTTTACCTACTTATATGAGATTGGCATGTGAGGGCATCTCACAGGGGAAAAGGAATGGGGCCAATAGGCCCAGAGGCCTAGGGAGTAGAAGGAGGAAGGGAGAAGGGTGTGGTGAGCAGAGAACAGTATGGACAGGGGGACAACTAGGGAATGGAAACCAACATCTAGAAGGGTATAGAGATCCTGTGAGTATTAGCGCAACACCAATCTAGCTGGAAGGAAGTCCTAAGTAGTGGAAGAAGGGGAAAACTCATGTCAAGGCCAAAGGAGTCAAAAGGAAACAGAGGTAAGCTCTAGGAAGCAAAGGTTTAGATAGGGGTATTGTCAGAGGCAGATACTTATGCAAATACATTAATCCATAAAAATAGAGGTGTTGACTATGCATATATATTTATAAAGCAATGCATTGAAGCTTCAGATAGTATTTGGGCCTTGGTTCATACCTTCCCTCCATACAAGAACAATTTGCGCTAACAAATTGGTGTCCTGTGATTGTCTCCCTTCCCCATCTCCCCCTCTCCTCCCATGATTGTTGAAGACAAAGTGATTAAGCAGGTGTGGTGAAGACAAAGGATGTTTCCCTGCTATTAAAGAATATAGCATGCAGAATCTTAAAGGCTTAAAATTAAATAAAGGGTCCATCCAAATATGAAGCAACAAATCCATATTGAAGAAGCACACCACCCAGTCTGATCATGATTTGTTATGAGACCAGAAGAAGAAGAAATAAATATCCTCAGAAGAAGAAATATTAAAACATGACTGGTCATCTGCCCTCCGATGTTTATTGTGGAGCAAATCACAATTCTGAAGAGCTGGAACAACTAAATTTCCATCAAAAGATGAGTAGAATTGTATCAGACATTAGAATATTCACAAGAGTCAACAAACAAACAAAAATGCATTGGTGAGACTAGTGGGGAGTGGGTTGTAGTGGAGATCCAAAGTCCATCTGTGGAAAATGGACCATTCCCTCACAGAGGGGTTTTAGGGAAGGGAGATGTCAATCAGGAGGTAGTAGAGCACTGATAGATCATGCAATACCCCTCTGATCCTTTGAGGTCTCCTCAGCCTCCACTATCAAGACCCCTGTGCTGCTTCCCACTGAACCAAATGGGAGCATGTCCATAGGTATAGATGAGTGATAAAACTCACCATACATGAAACCTAGGAACAGAAATGGGAATAGTGATACTAAAAAGGATAGGGGGAAGTGGGGAAGATATGGGGAAGGAGAGAGTGGAAGGAGGAAGTACCAATTACAGTGAATGGCACATCATCACACACCCCTATCCAAAAGAAGAAAGCAGAAACTAGTGGGGAAGGGAGACAGCAGTCTGTGTGAGATTTTAAAATAATAAAAATCTATAGTCTACCAAGAGACCATGAGGGATTGTGCAAGGGGTGGGAGGGAAGGAGCAAGGGATCAATGGAAAGTAAATGTATAGAAAAGAACAATGGCAATATTTGTAGAGATATGTCAGATACACTTGACATGTGAATTGTAGCAAGAGTAGTAAGAGCCCCCAAAACATTATAAAAAAGAAAAGTTCATGGGGAAAACATAGGAAGATGCTAGAACCCAATGAGAATACACCATATCTAAATCTATGGGACACAGCAATGTCAGGTATCTGAGGACGCTTGATAGTGTTAATGACAAAAGAAGAGAAATGGTGAATACCCTACCATGAATCCTTCAGCAGTTGAAAAAGAGTCAATAGAATAATCCTTCTAATAGCAAAATAAAAGAAATTATGAAAATCAGGGTGGAGACAAATGAGTGTGAAGTCAAAAAACAATGGAGAAAATCAACTCAGTAAAAAGTTAGTTCTTTGAAAGTATTAAAAGAATTGCCAAATCATTGCCAAACCTAAGAAAAGAAGAGGGAACAGACATCAATATCCACGTTGTGAAATGAAACATGAGAAATGGCAACAGATCCCTCCCACCCTCAAAATATAAAAGACTAATGGACAGCACTATGGACTATACTCCAAGGAATATAACACCTTGTTAGACATGAACAAATACCAGGAAAATCAGATCCTTGTCAGCTTATTTCATATAGAAGTCAAGAACTTGAGCAGACCCATAGTAAACAAGCCTTTAGATTCATTTATCAGGGAAGTACCAACTAAAAAAGTCGTGACTTATGGCTTCACGGGCAAATTCTACCAACCATTCAGGGAAGAGCTGGCATCAATTCTACAAAAACTTTTCCAGACCATAGAAAAGGATGATTAACTCACAAACACATTCCAAGGATCTAGTCTAACACTGATACCAAAGCAAGACAAAGCTTTGAAAAAAAATTCAGCTTTATCTCTCTCATGAACACAGAATAGACAAAAAACTCCTCAAAAATAATTAAATGGATGGTTTTGCATTACCTGAATTTATACAGTCATAGTGGTCAAAATAGCATGATATATATATATATATGTATATATATATATATATGTATGTTTTACACATACATGCAAATGGATAAGAACTGAAAATCCAGAAATCAAAACAGC
This sequence comes from Nesogale talazaci, assembly GCA_004026705.1. Taxonomy (NCBI): domain Eukaryota; kingdom Metazoa; phylum Chordata; class Mammalia; order Afrosoricida; family Tenrecidae; genus Nesogale; species Nesogale talazaci. The sequence goes on along the minus strand of PVJH01002699.1, from coordinate 152,274 downwards.
AAACTGTAGACAGCTGATTTTTGATAAGCACCCTGCACACACACAAAAAAATCAATGGAGATGCAGAGGCCTTTTTTAACAAATGCCACTTGAAAACTGGATATCAATCAGGAGAAGAATGAACCAAGACTTTTATCTCACCCTATACACAAATATGAACTCAAGGTGGAACCAGATAGCAAGGTAAAACCCTAAACTATCAGTATCATCAATTAAAAAAATTAGAAAAAGCTAAGAATCTTACTACAGGGCATATATGAGGTATAAGTAATCATGAAGGATACACACTCAGAGGAAGAGAAAATAGACACATGGGACATTTTAAAGATAAAGCACTTGGGTGCATCAAAGACCTTACTAATGAGAGAACCCCCAGAATGGAAAACTTTATTTAGTAAAGACATGTCAGACAAAGGTCCTATTACTAAAATCTACAGAACTCTATAATCTTATACTTATAAAAAAAATGAATAGCCCACTGAGGAGGTGGGCCAAATATGTGAACAGAAGATTCGCAGAGGAAACTATAATTGCCAAGAAACATATGAGTAAATGTTCCTGATCACTAGGCATCCTGGAAATGCAAATCAAAACAATAATATGCTAACACCTAATACCCCCAATAGCTCAATTCAAGAAAACAAGAAGCAGTAAATGTTGGTGGAGGTATGTGATATAGGAATTCTTATTCACTGCTGATGATCTTGTAGCTACGTACAACTACTGTGAAAAGCAATTTGATGATACCTAACATAGATGGAAATCGAATTAGCTTAAGACTCAGCCATTTCAATCCTGGTCATGTACCTCAGAGAAATAAGAAAGAGGCCACAACCAAACATCTCCACTCCAGTGTTCGACAATGTGCTGTTCACAATCACACACACATACACACACAAATGGAAACAGCCTAAATTTCGATAAGGCATGCACCAGATAACCGATAGAGAGGTCTGTGGGGATAGCCCCAATCCCAACTGTGTGGACCCCCAACAAACAGAAGGATGCAATTCATAGGATAGCACTGGGGCTACAGCTTGAGGAGGAGGGTGCATCTGATTAAAGCGCACAGGAGAAATGAAAATAAATGAAGGAGGGGAAGACACCCTGGCTCATCAAGTCCAGAGGATGTTATTCCTGCTCAAAGCAGACAAAGCACAGATAGGACCATAGGGCAGGCCCCACCGTGAGACACAACGTCCCTCACTAAACCATAGTGCTGCAGGAGAACACTGGAGACACAGCGCAGGAATTATACACAATCTGACCTCACGATGCTGGGGTGAAACACTAAGAACATACAACAGAGCAGCAAGGGGAGCAAATTCATGAAATCCCTGTGGAATACCAAAGTAAACCTTGGAGACAGACCGTGGCATCCCATTAGACTCAACTGGAAAGCACTGGACAAGGCCAAAAAACACACCTTGAACAATTTATAGGCTTTTTCCATTGCTGTCAGTGACTTTCTTTTTGTTCTTGTTGCTGTTATTGCTTTGTTGATCTTGACATTGTTGTTTTGTTTGGCCTTGCCTGAATTATGTATTTCTTAATGTCTCTGCATGTCTATCTAGATAAGATGCGCAGGATAAAGAATTTGGAGATTAAAAGAACAGAACCAATGGTTCCAGGGGAATAAAGGAGAAGGGGAGGTTAGAGAAGGAAGGAGAGCAGGAACCAATCCAGGGACAAGGAACAAGTGAACTAAAATCAATGGAGAGAAGGCCGTAGGATGCCTATTGGGGATTAATCAAGGACCATGTAGTAGTGAGGAATTACTAACCAGCACGAAGACTGAATATGATTTTGGGACAAGAGAAAAGTAAAAGAAAATAGAGGACAGAACCAGGTGACAAGGGACATTTATAGAGGTGTAAATATCAGCATGTACATAAGTAAATATGTTTATATTTAGCGAGAGGGCAAGAGAACTATGTACTCATATCTACATGTTAAGAATTAAGGTTGCAGCTGGACATTAGACCCCCTACTTCAGTACTTCTTCAACACAAAAACTCTTTTGTAAAAATCTAGCATCTTGAGATGCTCACCTTTCTGACAGGATCACTGAAGGTAAAATGTGTACATAAACAAATATGGTGCAGAAAGCTGATGGTGTCTGATTATCAAGAGATAAAGTGTCCTAGGTCTTAAAGGTTTGAGAATAAACAGGTGATCATTTAACTCAGAAGCACAAAGCCCACATGGAAGAAATACACCAGCCTGTGTGATCATGAGTTGTCCATGGATCAGGTATCAGACATCTAAGATCCAGAACAAATGAGAATCATACCCAATGAGAATGGGGGTTGGGAACATGGAGAGGATACCCAATGTCCATCTGAAGACAATTGGACAGCACCTCACAGAGGATTCAAAGGGAAGAGATGAGCCAGTCAGTGTGCCGTATAGCACTGAAGAAATACACAACTTTCCTCTAGTTCTTTGTTGCTTCCTTCACCTTACTGTCATGACCTCAACTCTACCTTATAGATCGGTGTAGACCAGAACATGCTTACTGGTACAAATAAAAGCTGGCAAAACAGGAAATCCAGGATAGATCAATTCTTTAGGATAAAGTGACCACATTTTAAGCAGGACACCATTGGCCAGGGGTGGGAGTGGGGTCATTGATTAAAAATTTGATCTATATGGAGAAACAAAAATTTTCATAGAACACAAAAATAGTACTGTAATATACTTATTTTAATTTTCAAATGATTCAGGACGTTGTTAAATTGCTGAAAAGCTAGACATCTGGCCACCTTACTTTAGGACCAACAAGGAGAGTAGAGATTCCAGGAGAATTAAGAGAGTATAGGGGTGAATCAATAACAAGGATCAGTATAGAATTCCACATCAGGGGATGAACAATGGAAAAGTGGATGGGGGCAAGGAAGCTAATATGATATATGAAAATAATAATCTAAAACTTATCAAGTATTTGTGAGGGTTGGAGGGTGGAGGCAGGAGGGAGAGAAAGGGGAGAGTTGATATCAGGGGATCAAGTGGGAAAAGAATGCTGTAAAAACAAAGATGACAACCATGGATGAATTTATGGATTGTGATAAGAATTGTAAGAACCCCCACTAACAGTATTAGATAATAATAATAGTAATAATAATAATAATAATGACGACTCTGGTGTATACATATAATGGGAAATAGTGATGAAACAATAAAGAATTCTGTCTCATGGAAAGGGTCAGAGGATATTTTGCTAAGTAAAGCTAGCCCAGAAGAAAAGGACAAGTGCAATGTGAATTCACTGAAATAAGTTCAAATAACAAAACAGGCATAGGGGGAGATGTACAAATTGCACAGTTCTGGGGCTGAGAACCAGATACTCTGGCAAGACCCAGGTCAAACACAATGATGCAAAAGTCACCAAAGTAAAAGGAAAAAAAGGATACAGGTAGAACCTCTGCAAACCTATCATTTTCCACCCCTCCCCATTATGACCATTATGCCATTATGACCCACAGTCAGGTGGAAGAAGAAAAAAAATATGAATGGAGTTACATGCACTAATCCATCCAAGGGGAGTATATTGTTTATGTCTCCAGACAAGAGAGAGAGAGAGAGAGAGGAGAGAGAGCAGATCTCATTCCAGTGCAGCAAACCTCGAGGTTGGCATTCATGCTCAGAGCATGTTCACAGAGAGGACTGCAGGGCTTGTCACAGTTTAAGCCATGAAGTTCCATCCCTAGAGCTTAGTGCTACAGAGGACAGCACTGAAGATACATTTCAGGAATACAGCCTGTCTGACCTGCTGACATGGGGACAAACCAAGAGTGGAGGGAAACAGACTAACAATGGAAGCAGAGGAAAAGTCCCTGAATAATCATGATTGTAGACTTCTGGCTAAAAGTATGCAAGTCCAGTTAGGTAAGTGGGTCCTGGTAGATGGGTCCCTGAAAGAAAGGAGGATCGGACTGGTGGATTTTAACAGAGCCTACTCACCATTTGATAGTGAGATACTCATCTGCTCAGGGTCAGGAAATCATTTAAACTTTGAACTATTTGTGCGGTATTCCTCTATTTTTTTTTCAAAATTTTTTCTCTTTGTGTCTGTATAAGATTGCAGGATAAACAATCCAGAGGGCACAGCAACAGGAGTGACTGTTCCAGAGGGACATGGGAGAGGTGGAGGAGCAGTGTGTGTATGTGTGTGTGTGTGTATGTGTGTGTGTGTTTTGATGGGGAGGAGACCCAATGATGAGCAAATAAGAGGGACAGGGGAAGAGAAAGGGATCTAAAATTGATGATGAGGAGCATATAGCCTTCCAGGTCACGTTTGATAACTGAAATGTGTCTCAGAGGAATCAATGGGTAAACATGACAGTAGGGCAGGAGGTTAAAAAAAGGACAGAATAAGAAAGCAATATTGTACCTATAAAGGCATAAATATAGATATGGATATGTATGTATATAAATATAGGTGTATTTTTCTATGTATATGTGCATATATATATATACACACACACAATAAGGAAGCAAGTGGACTTAAAAATCTTATTTCAATACAAGAATGGTTTGTCCTAAGGATATGGCAAAGGATGATACTTACCTTTCTAACATGATCCCTGAAGACAAAATGGGTGCATAGCAAATTTGGTGAAGAAAGTTGACACTACCCAGCTATTTAAAGATGATATAGTGTCTCTAGTCTTAAAGGCTTGGAGTTAAATAAACAGGGAAGCAAAAAAGTCCATGTAGAAGAAGCACACCAGCCTGTGTGATAATGAAGTGTTGATGAAAATATCAGAAGTATCAGAAATTCTAAAAAAAGCAATCAAAATGATGCAAAGGAGCATATATAATGTGGAAACACAAAATTCACCTCTAAGATAATTGTAAAGTCCCTCACAGAAGGGCCACATGAAAGTGATGATGTAGCTGGGGTACAGCATTGATCAAATACATAAGTATCTTCTTGTTCTTTAATATTTCCTTCCCCTACTATAATGGTCTTAGTTCTACCTTATCAATCTTGTGAGACCTGAGTATGTTCATTTGTATAATTAGGATCATTCAATTCCTCAAATCCATGAGGTTAAACTCTTCAGAAATTATAATGGAGTAATGATTCCCTGAGAGTACAGTAAGAGAGTGGAGGAAGGGGGAACAGATAGCAATGATGACTGTATAATTCCCCTCAAGGAAAATGAATAACAGAATTGTAGGTTGATGGAAACATTGGATGGTGTAATATAAAGAAAAATACTATAAATACAATAATTGCAATAATAACCATTCCTGAGGGTAGGGTGGTAGAAGGAGGGGATAAAGGTCAGTTCATATTAAAGAATTCAAGAAGAGAGAAAGTGTTTTGAAAATGATGGTGACAGCAATTGTGCTTGATCAAGCAATTATGCTTGATCTAATTGAACTATATAGATTGCTATAATATCTGTAAAAATCATTGTATTGAAATGATTTTTAAAGTACCCTTAATGATATGGTTTGGCATATTGACTGCAAAGGTCTCAAATAGAACAATTATGAAAAATGATGAACATTGCAAAGTAATTCATTCTGTTATTCAAAGGTTTTGTATGGGTCAGAGTCTACTGATTTACTGACTTACCACTACTGAATTACCCTATTACTCTGTTGAGAAAAATAAAAATATGCCTTTAATAAAAAGTGGAACACAATCATTTGTTTGTTCTTTCATAGCTTTACTAATAATAATTATCCACAAGTAGAATGAATATAAAAATTGTTCTATAACTTGGATAATTTTGAGATGTGGATCTATACTAAATATATTAAGGCTCCCAGGAGAGTTAGCATATATGTTAACAATGGATTATCAAGAAAATTAGGAGGCCATGTGCATCCTGTTGACATATATCCAACAACAGTCACCATTTTATGAAATAATTGTTTAAGAAGTTCATTAGTAGCTTCTGGATTCATTTTGGTTCCAACAATTTCATAACCTTGAAAATAGAATTACTTTGTATATTTTTCCACTTTTGTATTTACCTATTGGCAGCATGCTAAATCAAGAAGCTTCTCTCAGAAACAAATCAAAATTGTTATGTTTCAATCTTTAATTTTCCAGTTCCCAAGCTTAGAAGAACCAATAAGCATGCAATCAATTTTAATTTAAATTGAAGCCCACTGCTGTATTTACTGTAGATGATCTTTTAGGGAATTGAGCCTAATATAATTTCTTCACTTATCTAATAATATTGAAGAGATGTTTTGGTCACCCTGTTATAAGAAGTGTACATAGTGATATAGGAAGTGATGATATTATGTTTTATTATGCTTCATGTTGTACTGTTATTCCTTTACTATGTGAGTGAGTCACTCCAATTAAATATGCCAGAGTACATAATGACTGCTGATAATCATACAAGAAGCAAAATTGAAATTGTAGCTATGAGTTGAGCCACAGTGAATTCTATTTAGGGTTGTCATATAGGCCTTCATAGGTAATTCACTGCCTAATTTCTGGGAGCATCTGCACATAAATTTAAGTATTGGGAACTGGTTGTTCTTGAGCCATGTTTTAACAAAGTGTTTAAATGGGAAACCAGAACAAAGAAAAACCAAACTGAACAAAAATCACAGGGTCATTTTATACTTACTAGATATGATTTTCCTAGAGTTCTTCAGAAGTGGCAAAGAAAGTCATACAAAATCAAAACTGCTATAGCATTTCTGATGGTATGAATAAGTAACCTAAGATTGTAGACATCATAGTTCATGGATAGTGTGGATTCCTGCCGGTGTAGCTGTTACAGGTTGAACTGCTGATCACAAAGTGAGCACCTCCAAACAACCCACCAACACACAGGAGAAAGATGAGTCTTTCAACTCCCATTGAGATTTACATCCTTAGAAATCCACAAAACCCAGTTATACTGGGTTCTCTTGGGTCATTGTGAGTCAGAATTGACTCACCACCTATGAGTGAGTGAATGAGTGAGGGCATGAGTGAGTGAGTGATAAATGGCTGTATATCCAGATAGGATGCATTAGAACTAAGGAAACTGTTCTCAATCAATGCTCAGTAGCGTCTTTGTAGGACTGAAAGCGTATAATATAACTAGGTACATAGAAAAACAACTATATTCTCCCTTGACTTTAATTGTGCATTAACATTTTAGGAAACAAACTTGATCATTTTCTCACTGTGACAAAGTAGGGATATACAGTAGATTTCTAAAAACCAGACTGCATTCACAAATTACTTAAAACATTTACTCAAAGTGTATTCTAATAGTACACTTTTGACCTTTGCTTATGAGCTGTTGAGTATCCCTTAGTTCTGTTGCAGTGACTGAATCTTGATGGAAGTGCAGGTTCCCTGGAAGCATAATGAATTGTTCTGGAATTTCCATTGTTCTCAATGGTGTCCATAGTGTATCGTGGTCCACACCTATGCTAAATCTTAGCATAGCCAATAAAGCCTATGTCAAACACATTTTTGTTAATGTCTGCTACCAGCTAAGATCCAGACTGAGAGACAGGGGTGGATTGCTTTTCTACAATGGAAAAATTCCAAACAAAAATTTGACAACTTTGAAAAGTAAAGTACTTATTTTTATTTTAAATGGTTTTAATTTGCATCTGGCAAATTAAAATGATTTTCTTTGCACTGAACCAACATTGGACTAACATATTCTAACATCTTTAACACAATTTGAGCTGCTAAAATCCCATTACAAATGCACATGCTTATTCCTGCCAGAGACCTCCTACTGAATCAGGTTGTTTAACAATATAGATAAATGGTCATCTGCGTGACTTTGATACATAGATGTTGATCATCACTACCCTAGCTTCTTACCTAAAAGCAAAATCTTTTATAGAACAAGTAAAGACACAGCATTAACTCATAGCAATAATTAAGGATTTTACTTTCAATGGTGAATATGCTTGTGTATTACTCATGTATGCATACATACACATACACACAGATCTTCAAGATTATTGAGTAAAATGGAAAAATAATTTAAACTTTTGTTGCCATAGGCAGAACCAATTAGTTTCTCATTCAGCATTTACACTTAATCATTTTTTGCCTTTGACATTTTTATAGATTAAACTTGAATCAAAATCCCTAGGTAGCAATTCCAAGAGCTCAGTCTGAAATACATTCAGTTAGAATACATCTACCTGAAATAATGTCTGTGGAATAAGAAGTTTGCATCCAGTGCAACACACAAAAAAGGAAATTCTACTACCTCAAATTTCGACAGATCCTTTCAACAAAGCACTATAAAAATGCAGAACACGGAGGTGAAACAATTGGAACTCATATCAGAATAGATCAGCATGTTTCAGAGACTGAGAAAATGCTACAAGCTCCCAGCTGGGAAAACTTGTAATTGCAACCAGCCAGAACATTGATATAGAGATAGCAAAATTACTAACAAGGGAAAAAGAAAATTTAGGAGACAAATAGAGGAAGCGTTTTCCTATGTATGACAAGAACCCTAGTAAATATGAGAAAGTACTCGTCAAGACCAGAATGTTGAACTGGCGTGAAGAAAATATAAAATTGATTACTACAATGACAAGCCACATAAAATGCCATAATAACAGCACAGGAACTCACTGCAAATAAAAGTGAAATAAAAACAGAGTCTCAAATTAAGAGGAAAAATGTGAACAAAGCTAAACTTCTTGCTTTGGGCAATTCTGTAACCAGAAACTATCATCAAAAGCAATCAAGACTAATAGTAACATTATCATAAGAGAAGAATACATATTGCTCTAGGGATTTTTTTCAATATATATGCCTAAGTCTTAGCTTGTGTAACATCAGGAAAGAAGCAATCTAGGAACTAATACCCATTACAGTAGAGTTTTAAAAAAATAATCAAAGCTTTACCATAAATTCATTTCTAAGTCAGGAAGAATCAAGCATGCCAAGTTAAAGAAAGACAGAAATATACTTCACTTAATATATTCCAGAGAGCAACACTATGCATACATATTGCTGTCAACTCAAACCTTTTTCATTGCAGATCATTATTATTAATGAGGTCTGTATCTTAAGTCGGAATTAATGGGATGTGGAAGATTCTAGATCTCATTTACAATTGCTGTCCCTGCACAGTTGTTAAACTGCAAAAAGAGGGGGATGGGGAGAAAGGAAGTAAGAAAGGCAAGCACTCTATAAATGATTACTAAATAAATTAATGTCTGTTAAGTATAAAGCTCTGCTTCTGAAAAACTGCTTTTTTGCCTGGTCACAAAAGTTATCCACAGTAGTTGGGGACCACGACAAAGTTTATTAGCAACGGACATTTAAAAAACCCTTCCAAAGGTGCAAACAATAAAAACAGAATAATATAGGTGAGAAAGTCTTACTTAGTGTAGGAGTTTCTGGAGTTAAGAACTTTCCTGATGCCAAGCTTCGTAGATTGAGTTCATGCTTTCCCTCTCGCTCACACCTCCACCAAGCCAGATCCCACTCAGATCCAACATGTAAGACAGGGTAAAAATATCCATGTAGGTTTTGGACTTTATAATTTTTCATGGGGATAGCAATTCTTGTCTTTCTTCCAACAAACTTGGCAGTATCCACTGAATAAATAGCCAGACTGTGGGAGATCTTGCACACTTTAAAGAGAGAAGTCGCTGTGATTTAAATGGCACAATCTGCCCTCTTCATTTACTCTGTAAGTTGTGCCATGGTTCACCCAAACTGCTCATGTACTTATGGTGCTTGGCTTTTATAGATCCATGTGGTCTATGTGATGCTCTTTTATCCACTCTCCATATTGTATTAAAGCAGAGTAGCGGATCATAGCTGATTATCCAAGTTCAAAATCTCCAATAGATTCAGGGAGAAGAAGAGACTTTCTGGTCTCATACACATTTGGACCCTTGGAAACACTAGGGAACAGATCTGATCTGCACCACAGACTTACTTTAAGAATTGACTCAGTCAGAAAATAATGTGATAAAGAAAAAAAATAGCCTTCAAGGGAATAATTTTGAGGCTACGTTTATGCAATCAGTATTTTTATTTGAACTTAAGAATTTATGTAATTCCCATGGCATTGAAAACCTAATTAAAAGATGTTTGTCTTTTCTTTAATTCATGTAATAAAGAATAAGAAGCAAGAAAAAGACAACCACACAGAATGAAACTAACCCCCACAAACTCCCTTCTATTGAGTCAATTCGGACTCATGCTGACCCAGCAGGGCAAGGTAGAACTGACCCTGTGGGTGTCTGTGCAGCAGCTGCTAATTTCAAAAAAGGAGCCTTACCGTTAGCAGGCCAGATATTTGTATCAAAGCAAAAATATGTGTACATATATTTGTAATTGTTTTCTAGGTAAAAATAATTGTTTTATTCATTGCTTGCTACTTAACTCTGATTTTCCCTTTCTATCTCTGTAGTACAGATATATGTGTTAGTCTGGGTAGACTAGAGAAACAAAATTCATAAACACACGCATGCATATAGGGGAAGGGTTTATATGCAAGAGCAATTGTGCATTGAGAAAACATCCCAGCCCAGTCCAATCCAAGGTCATTTGTCTGATATTAGCCCATATGTCTGATACCAATCTGTAAGTCCTCTTCAGACTCATGAAACACATGCAATGACACCAGGACAATCACAGGCCAGTGGGTGCAGAATCTTGTGTATGTAGTGGTAGCTGGCAGAGGTCTCCTCTTGGCTCCTCCAGTTCCCAGGGCTCAAGGTCTATCAGCATGTTTCCATGTGTCTTGTCAGGAGAGTGTCTCCAAGGGACTGAGCAGTGAGTCTCTCACTTCCAAGGGGGAAATACAGCCTGATTTCCCAGAATTCTCAGGAGGTCTCCTTGGCTATCTCCAGATTGACAGGATAGATTCCGTCCCTACACTCTTAATCCTTAAATTGGCACCAGATTAGGTGACTGCCAGAGAATATGTAGAAAATAATATAGAAGTTAATATATTTGGAGGCTGCTCAATGCCTTTTTGGTATTCTAGATTGCCATTGATTCTTTCATATATCAACATTTACTAAACACAGATAGGATAATATCTATAAACCCGAAGGGAGAGATTGATAAATATCATTTATATATTAAAATACCAGGCTAGATCCTGTTATCTATCATAATTTGGCAGATTTATCTAAGGCAATGTGTTTTTTATTCTCTTGCCTGATGCTTCTTTGAGCACAGATTGTGGATTCAACTGTGCTTGACAACTTCAATCTTTTCATTGGTCCAGCTGTGAAGACATTCAACTTTTTTACATTGGGTTTAATCCACACAAAAGGCTAAATCTTTGATCTGCAGCAGCAAGGGCTTAGATTTCTCCACATTTTAAGAAAGCAAGGTTGTGTCATTTAATAAGCAGTTGAAAAGTCTTCCCCTTATCCTGATTCCACACTCTCTTTTATATAATCTAGATTCTCACCTTACACATTTAACAAGTATGGGAAGCAGATACAACCCTGATTCACACCTTTGCTGATTTTAAACCATACAGTATGCCTTTGTTTTGTTTGCAGAACAACGGACCTCTTGACCCATTTAAAAGTATCTCATAAGCACAATGAAGTGTTCATTTACACTTAAAAATCTCCAGATCTCTCTCCCTCACAGACACAGTGATTTCAATCTGATGACCTTGTAGGAACCACTGCACAAGTTGGTCTTTTTTCTTTCTTTCTTTGTTTTCTCAATAGGGGAAATAGCTCTCTCCTCCTATAAAGCTGTATAAGCTTGGAAGTTTACTGGGACAGTTCAACTCTCCTGTGAGGTTGTTATGAGTAGGAATCAGTTCAATGCCAGTGATTGTTTTTTTAACCCAAAGCTTAGGGGTGGGGGGCGGGGGAGGAGGGAATCCAAGAGAATCTTGGAATTACAAAGCACTAAGTAGTGATATATATATGTGTGTGTATATATATATACATATATATATCTGCTACACAAGAGCTCTTTAAAGTATTGAAGAACAAGGTTGTTATTTTCAGGACTAAGATGAGTCTAATGAAAGCCTTGGTGTTCTCTACTGCCTCATGTTCATGTGAAAGTAGCACATTGAATAAGGAAGACCGAGGAAGAATCAATGCATTAGAATTATGGTGTTAAGGTAGAATCGTGGTACTGAAGAAAGTACCATGGACTGTTCAAAGGGCAATCTTCTGTACCTTGGAAAAAGAAAGGCCAGAGTATTCCTTAAAGAAGATAGCAAGTCTTCGTCTTACATGCTTTGGACCTCTCTCCAAGTGATATCAGTCCCTGGAGAGGGACAGTATGCTTGGTTAGAAGAGGGACCGCTTCAGAGGGGAAGGTCTTCCTCAGGATGGATTGACACAGTGACTGCATCAATGGTCTCAGACATGGAAATGATTGTGAGGATGACACAGGAAGGTGCACTGTTTTGTTTCCTTGTGCTACAGTAGCTATGGATTGGAGCTAACTAGATTATAACTCATAGCAGAATTAAAACTTAATTTTTGCAGAAGAATTAAGAAAATCCCCTTTCTTTTAACATTCATATAACCAGGGTTTCAGTGTCTTTTCTAACTTTTTTATTAAAGAATAACCCTGTTGGTTATTATTAGTGGTTTATAAATTGGACAGCTAACCATCAGGTTCGCTGTTTGCAACTAAGAAGAATCGTTCTACCCTGTCCTATATGGTCCCTATGAGTCAGAACTGAGTCCAGTCAGTGACTTTTCAATTAGTTATTCAAAATAAATGATTGAAATGACCTTGGCCTTCCTGGTATTTACTTCATATTCCTTACACATTGCTAAGGCCTAAGTCAGTATAATTCAGCCCTGAGGGTGATGGGATTAAGTGTTGGGCTTCAATCTACATGGTTACCAGTTTGAAACCACCAGGAGCTCTGTGTTTGTGTGTGTGGGAGGGGGTGGGGGTGGTGGACGGGATCGGGCTTTCTACTCTCACAGACAGTTATAGTCTTAGAGACCCTCGGAGTCAGCATGGACTTGATGGCAGTGAGTTAAATATTAGGAGACCTACTCTGTGAAGCAATAATAAAGCCAAAGACCTAGAAATAAAGACTGAGTCTCAGTTCCATCAAACAATAACAGCATTTATTTCATAGTTTCTGTATCATCACAATGCGGCATGTTGTTAATCACTGCTGAGATGGATAAAATTCATAGTCTATACACAAATGTGTGAAGTTCTGCCCAGCCCTGTGTTATTCTTACAATTCTTGTGTTTTAGCCCATGGCTATAGCCACTGGATTAACACACCGCCTTGAAGATCTTTCTCTTATTCACTGACCCTCCAATTTACCTAGAGTGAAGTCCTTTTCTAGGGACTGGTCCTTCTTGATAATGTGCTAAACATTATGGGCTAAACATATGTGACAAAATATATTTATCTCCTATTCTCATTTCAAAGGATCAATCCGGCTGCAATTCTTCCCAGAGAAATGTGTTCATTCTCCCGTGGTATATTGCATATTCTTCATTAACATCAAATTTTAAAGGCATCACTTCCCCTTTGGTCTTCACTGTTCAATGTCCAATCCTCTCAAACACATGGGATGCTTGAATCCACCATGGTTTTGGTAGAGCATCACTGACTCTTCAAAATGACATCATTATTGTTAATGATTTAAGTGAATATTTTGCAGCATATTCAACAGATATAGCACATATGTAATTCCTTGATAGTTGCTTATTTGAGTATTCATTTTGATACAATCAATGTTAAACATATTAAACTGCATTTCCCATTCAAAATCCTGTTTGAGTTTTTAGCAGTTTTCTTAAAAGTATTTCTACAACCATATATGCCTATGTTTAATATGACTTGACTTTATGACACTACATATGCCATGCACTTCAATAACAACATTAATCAACTGGATTCAGCAAAATTTATTTGAGTGTAATATTAATGATAGCATTTGATAATCTTTTTCATTACGTTTTGGATCATCTTCAGAACGGGCCTGAATTTGGATCTTTTAATTGGTTGATGATGAAGTTTTCTTCCAAATTTCTTGGCGTGGACAAGTGATCACCTCTCACATTGCATCCACTTCATGTGACATTTTAAACGACAGCCTACAATTCCTGGACCTTGGTAGGCTCCCGAACACTTGAAATTCCTCCTTCAAAATCATTGATTCCTTATCATATGCTACCTATTTGAATGGTTTGAACGTCCACAGATTTGTTTTGGTACAATGACCCGATTATTCTTTCTAACTTCTTTTGATGCTTCTGGTGTCATTCAATAGATAGCTAGTGTAGGGGTTACCATTAGAGTGCCTATCCTCATGATCAGCAGTTTGAAACCACCCACAGTCCTATGGGAGAAAACCAGAGTCTTCTATTTTCCTATTCAGTTAATAGTCTCAGAACATCCCCACCCCCGCATTTTGCTATGAGTCACTGCTGACTCAATGGCAGTGAGATTTTTCCTCATGTCATTCAATATTTTGCACTAAAAAATAATGAGAGAAAAAAAGAAAAAAATGACTCTCATGATTATTGAGAGAATTATGATTCACACTAACTCTGTAGGAAATTAGAATGCCCCCATGAGTTTTCTAGAATATAAGTATTTACGGGAGTAGAAAGCTTTGCATTCTGAAAAGTAGGTTTGAACTGCTGATCTGACATTTAACATTCTGCAATATGTAGCACATAGCAATTATGCCACAAAATATTTAGTTTGGGCATTAAAATATTTTAAAAATATATTATGGCACATTCAAATAATAAAAGAGGGAAGATGTGAGCCCCAAAGACTAGAGAACAGGCAAAAATAAGCTTCAAAGTATAGAAATATGTGCATTTATGTGTTGAAATTGTATATTAAAATTCAGAAAGCACATTCTAGCACAGCTTTAAATGAAAACAGTAAGAGGATATATTAAACAAAATGCAAATGCATAAAAGCTTGTTAACTCCTTATCAAAATGCCTATTCTAAAACTAAAAATGCATACTAATAAAATAATTACAAGAATATTCAACTAATCAAAATAATACTTGTGCCATTTGTAATCAGAATTTAACATTTAATTGATGGAAAATACAATCATTCAGATTAAAAGTCAATTGCTTTTTAAAAATAGAATATATATTTATAGGTATATATGTATATATACAGGATATGACTATACCTAAAGTGGGTACCTCCCCAAAATGGAAATAAGCTCTGCAGGCCTCAGTTTTTGTAGTATGTGATTCAAATTTTTCCCACTAGGAGAGCAGCAAGGAAGTCCCTCTGAGTTGGTGCACCCAGTCACATGGACTGGGCAGGTTCTCTCTCGTAGCAGTGAACATTTTTATAAAAGCAATTCATTTGAATCTCGTGTTTTGCGATGGATGATTTAAGAGAACAGCAAGTGGCTGTGGAATTCTGTTTCCTGTTTGGGCAAAATGATGAAGAAACTTTTGTGATGTTGAACGCAGTTCCAAGGACAGCACTATGGGGGAAATAAAACTCAAGTGTACTAGGTAGTGGTTTTCTTGTTACAAAAAAAAAAAAAATGAAATGTTGATTGTTGACATACCTCATTCTGGACATGCGTCAACTTCCCAAGTGGATGAAAATGGTGATTCATTGTGCATTTGGAGTTCTTTTCACCAAGTCAGCCTGCTGATCAAGTTTTCTATTTAGAGGTCCTGAAAAGATTGGTCAACACTGTGCAACAAAACAATTCCTGATTAGTGGCATCAGGGGGCCAGGCTTTTCCAGCACAACAATGTATCTGCTTCCACAGCCATCTCAGTATGCATTCTTCGGCAAAAGACAGCATGGTTCCCTTGACCTATATACTCTACTCACCTGACCTCCCTCCATGTGACGTCTTTTGATTTCTGCAAATGCAGAGGGATGTAAGTGGATGAGGATCTGATGATGCAAAAAAGGTAAAGGACAACATGAGGGAGGTGTTGCCAGTCATCCAACCAAATAAATTTGGAAAATGTTTCCAAGAATGGAATTGCCTATTTGATGAATGTATATTTAACTATAATAGAGAACACTTTAAATATGATAAGTTTGTTTTGTAAGCCAATTAAATCCATCACTCTGAAGAAAAGAGGAGAAATTCCAGAGGTCTTTTTGGAGGCAGGGGTCCCCCCTTGAATGTCATATCGATGTCCCTCTCTTTCTCTATCTTCTTTACATATCTCTACATATCTATGTGTGTACACATCAACTGTACAAAAAAAGGAAATTCATTCAGTAGTATTGTACTCCATGAAGAGAAGACTTTTTTTTGGGGGGGGGGGTTTATTTTCTTTAACTTGCCGCTGAGATTTTCTGCCCTATCTGACATGTGCTTAAAGGTCTCTGTCTGCACATCAGTTTTTCCATGGTTCCAAAAGATTCTCACAGCATGTTCAAAATTATAGGATAGACTAGGTAGCATACATTTTGGGTAACATTTAAATATATGACAGAAATTAGGTTTCAATTTTGGAGATATATTTTACATAGTAATGTATTTCTTGTATCAATTTAAGGGCCATGCCTTATCAAAAGAAGATGGAAATTATATCCAGAGGCAGCACACCAAACAGAGCTACTCATTATGCCACTATTTTTGAAGGTGCTTAAGAACCAATAGTGCTAAAAGAAAAAGTTCAAGTTGCACTAAAAGCATTAACCAAAAAAATTCTCTAGAATTTGATGGACTACCAATTGAAATGTCTCAATAAGCTCATGAAACACTGGAAACACACACACCTAAGCCATGAGATTTGGGAGACAGCTACTTGGGCATTTTGTGGGAGGTGATCCATATGCGTACTAATTCAAAAAAAAGTTGGCAGAACAGAATATTTAGAATAAAGAATAATATAACTGTTATTTCATGCATGTAGAATGTTGCTTAAGATCATCTAACAAAAAATAAAACAGAAAAAGAGGATAAATCTAACAATGGCTATGGGAATACATTGACAAGGAGCTGCCAGAGTTTCAGGTTGAATTGAGAAGAGGACATGGAACAAGGGCTCTCATTGGTTGTGTCAGAAGGATCTTGGCTGACACAGAGAGTACCAGAAAGATATTTAAATGTGTTTTATTGACTATGCCTAAGCTGTGGGGATCATAACAAACTGTGGGTAGTCTTGAGAAGAATGAGAACTCCAGAACATTTCATTGTTTTCATGGGGAGTTTATTCAAGGATGACGAGGCAGTTTAGTGAGGGGAACAGGGGATTGCTGCATGACTTAAAATCAACAATGTTATGTGACTGGGTTGTATCATCTGTATCATACTTAATCAATCTGTACGTTGAGCAAACAGCCAGAGAAGGGAGCTTATATGAAGATACATGTAGCTTCAGGGTTGGGGAAGGTTTGTAAACATCACACCAAATGCATATGACACAATCCTGTTTGTTGAAAGTGAGGAAGACTTGAAGCACTTGCTGAAGAAAATCAAGAATTGCAGCCTTCAGTGTGGATTGCAATTCATTGTAAACTTAGACCATCCAATTCATTGACATCTCGCTCATACCTACTCAGAAGACCCACATCCTCACAACTAGATGAATATGTAGCAACATGATAAATGGAGAAAAGTTTAAAGTTGTAAAGGACTTTGTCTCACTTGGGACAACAATCAATGCTCATGGAAGCAACAGTCAATAGAACAAAAGATGAATTGAACTGGGTAAATGCACTGCACAAGGCTTCTTTAGGGTATTGAAAAGCAATGTTACTTTGAAGATATAAGTACATCTGAACCAAGCTATGGCATTTTAAACTGCCTCATAGTTATGTGAAAGTTGAACATTGAATAAAGAAAAGAGAAGAAAAAAATCTGTGCATTTTCATTTTCATCCTGGAGAAGAATATTGACTGCTGACAGGACACATCCCTCTATTTTGGAAGGAGTACAGCCAGGTTGCTCTTAGAGGCAAGAATGGTGTGTTAGACAGTATTCTCTAGAAAAACAAAACCAGGAAATAAGTATACATGTATAAATCACAATAAAATACACTTATTAGTCCACAGAGCAGTACAGAGGGCTCAATTCAACTCACTAGTATGAGATAGTTAATATAGTAAATACAAAACATGAGGGCTGTTGGGTGCAAGTCAAGGAAGCATACAGCTGAGTCATCTGTAGAGCAATATAGGCAGCCTGGCCACAGACTGCAAACAGCAGGGCAGGTTACCAACAGTCAGCCAGATGACAGGGTCTGACAGTCCCCAGCAGTATGGTGAAGCAGGTCTTAAAGGAACCTCAAATTATAGCAACGTGGTCCAAAGGTTGGATGTGCTACAGGTAGGGTAGCTAGCAAGTAGAAGAAGAGAACTAACAACTAACAACAACGGCTATCACACACTGGTCTGATCATCAGAAAGCAAGAGACAGAAAGTTGAGGCTCACCAAACCATTTATCTCTTTGCCCTTCAATTAAACCGTAAACTTATTAATCTCACGGTGTCTATTAGCCAGATCGGCACAGTAAACCTACCAATCATAAATGGCAAGTCTTCGTCTTAGATACTTTGGACAGGTTGTCAAGGGAAATCAGTCCTGGATAAAGATTCTGGGTTTGTCAAGTGGAGGGGCAGCAAAAATGAAGAAGGTCTTCAAGGAGATGAATTGACACTGTGGCTACACAAATGGCTCAAGTGTAAGAACAACTTTGAGAACGGTACAATGATGGTCCATGTCTTGTTCTGTTGTGCATAGAGTCACTCTGGGTCAGAGCTATATGGCATGCAGCAACAGCAAATACATTATCAATAAGAATTACACTCCTTGGAATTTTATACATGATATCTACAGTTATACATGATATCTACATATGATATGATAAAATGTATAGATTTTATCATATAGATTTTAGAAGAAAAGTTCCATTAAATGTAATGATTTACTATATTTGTGTTATCCACAAATTTTCTCTAAATTTAGTTAGTTTTTCTGAATAAAGTTGATTTGTATTTTAGAAAATACACACACACATACATACACACAAACTGATGAAGTAGCTTTCTTCCTTTTTTTTCAAGCCCTTCTGTAACCTAGTTTATTAATGCTTAATATCCATGTTTTACATTATGAGCAATAGTAGTATCTGTGCAATCTGATCCTTATCATCAAGGAACTTAAAGACTAGTAGGGGAAGGAAGACCTACAATTCTATCTGTAATGCAAAGCAGAACGTGCAAAGTGTTTTTAGATTTTTACAAATTGCTATTGCAGTATAGACTTCCCTTTGGCAATCACTTCCAGCTGGGGGAATTAGGGAAAACTGAGCAGTGAATACACTTTAGGACAAAGAAAATAAAGAAAAGTTACAGTATTCTTGGGCAAAGAAAAGGCATTGAGTCAAGAAAGCTTAAAGGAAGGTAATGCAAGTTATATCTATATCTCTCTATATTTGTGTATTGTTTTATTTATATATTATATATGTAATATTTTATGTGCAATACAGACTATGTACATTGCATATATAATATACGCACCATATACACACAATACACAGTCCATGTTATATAGAAAATATTACACATATCATATATTGGCACATGTAACATATTTACATATATAATATTCTACATTTATACTATATACACTTGAGTATAAGCCAGCCTGAATATCAGTCGAAGCACCTGATTTTACCACAAAAGCTGAATAAAGAGTATGCTGAAAAACTAGGCTTATACGTGTGTATATGGTATATATTTATTTACAGATGGTTAAGAGTTAGGTAGCTAGAAAAGAAGTTCTGGGAAACAGGTTTATAATGTAAGTTAACATATAGTGAAAAGAATGCTCTCTTAGATTTTTTTTTTAGCCTAAGATAGCAGTCTTTCAAAACTGCTTAAGATGACACTTCTGATATAATCCTCTGCTTTTATTACTTCAAATAATTTGTGCTAAGGGAAAACATTTCAGAACTAAGTTTCCTTTTTATCATTATGATGTCATTGGCTTAAGTAACTGGTGAGAAATTTAACAAACCTAAAAGGAGGTGTTTGGGGAGATTCATAATGATAGACTAAAGATTTCTGACTATATCAATAAATGTGGTGTCTAAATTGCTCTCTACTTGTCAATTTTACTTTATTTTGCTTTCTAAACTAGTTCTGTTAAAATGTTTCCCTGTTTAAAGTTCAGAGCATGATACTTTCAATATTGTCTTTACTAACTCCTTTTCTTAGTACAAATCTGAAAAGCTAAATACTACCATAGGTAGATCACAATTATCATTATTAATTGAGGTGTTTCTCATGAATTCATTATTATGGTAGAATCCTGGGATGTTTCTATACTCGTGGAGTCATTGGGGTCAAGCTTTCCAATTTAGTAATTTTCCAGTCATTCCACTACTCCAACATAATTTTATTGTATTTTCCCTTTCCATGTATTGGAAATGCTTCAGGTCTCATTACCTCATCAACTGTCCCCCTCACCCCATAATATAATGAAAAGCAAAATAGCTTTTCATAGGCTTTCATTGTAATTGATTCTCCAGGGGATCTTTGTGCTGCCCCATTAAAATGGTGTTGTTGCTATGATGATATTTCTCAGCAGGGATGTTCTAAATAACTGATTAATATGCAAAGTAGTAAAAATGTAATTTTTGCTGTTAAATTGGCCAGTACATAGTACCTCAAGGCTGCTGGGACAAGGGAAAAGGAAATGAAATGTTTAAACCATTCTTTCATTTAGAGAAAATATTTAAAATGTCAACAGGTCAGGCACACCAAGAATACTGCAAACTGTCTATATATTAAAACTTTCTAATTCTTTCCAATATGATTTAAATTAAGGGAATTCTATTGAATATTTCTCAAAAGCAAGGGTCAAAACATATCTCCAATGAATGTTGCTTTGTTTAAAATTCAATTAATAGAAAAAATTAAAATTGCAAGTAAATGTTGTTTAAATTTATTTTCAAGATTTACTTCCTAATCTCTACTTTATGTATATATTTCTAATTTTGAAATATAAGTCCAGAAGATTTAGTCATGATCATTTCCCTGCAAACAAAACCAAACAAAACAATTGAGACAAACAGAAACAAAGAAATGCAACATATTGACCTTCTCAACTCATGAAATTCAGACTGCACCTTTTCCATAAATGGAAGAAATCTTGAAAAAAGTGCTTGCAAGAGAGAAGCCAACCAAATAACACCTTCCCACCTGCCCCCCCACCCCCCCCACGTGGTTGTGGTACATGTTCACGCTTCTTTCATGAACCCTTCACATATGCTTTCTGGTTTGCTGAATGAACAAGCATCGAATCACCGGAGATTTTATGCCCAGTGACTTCTCACCAGGCACAGTGTTATTTGGCAGGGACTCCAGGGTTCTCCTGGTGAGAAAGCTGCTTCTGGCAGGCGTTCCCGCACTGATGGAAAAAGGCGCTTCCGCCCATGGCTCTGTTTGCTTTTGATCAGGCCCGAGATCACATCTGTTCCTAGGGCTCCGATCCCAAGGGGCCTCTGGATGAGGCATCACCACAGAGCGCTCTGCAATTTCTGGTTAAATGCGCTGTTCTCCCTGATGCCAGAATGAATGTTCCTCCTCGCCTAAGGACCCTCACAATTTATTTTCAAGCATGAAATTATACCTGAGATGCATAAAGTGGTATTTTTTATGGAAGAAAATGGCATAAATTAGACACTGGCATGTCATGTATTATTGAAGTGATGAGAAGTTTTAAAGGTGTGCATTTCCTAGTGTGATGTAACTGAAAAATAACCAACAGCAATGTGATGTTCAATAAACTGACAATGTGAGACAAAATATTACGATGAATATAAAATTGTTGGCTTACTGTGAAAAATTCTGCTCTAGTTCTATAAAATATTTTCTTAATAAAATTATTGTTGTGTTAAGCATAAGACCTGAAATATGCACACTCATTTCTTATAAGACTTGCAGCTTCCTACAAAATTGACCTCACTCACATTCCTTCTATTTAAATCTATATATGTTGAATATTACACAGAAATTTCTGATATGCTGGAGGAAAATATTTGAAAGGTAAAACTTTTACTTATAAGATAAGCTAGCTTATGACTTTTAGAAATGTTGATTTTTTTTTTAAGAACTGATGAGGGACGAGACATTTCCAGCACCTGGCACCACAATATATTGACTCATCAAGGAAATGCAAATAAATCTGATTCTCCATTCATAGCTCTATCTGAGGTAAGTAAATAAATATCCTCTACATCACCCCATTTAAAAAAAAAACACTTTTTGAATGTCCCACAATACCGAGTTCTAAAACTCAGCTTTTCCATCGAGACCACTTCATAAATTAGTAACTTGAAACATAATGCAGCACAGAGACAATAATGTATGCCCTGTCTTTGTACACATCATTTAAGTAGCTTTGTATGAGTGTCAAAGACAGATAGAAATATTTCTGAGAGAAAGAGCAGACAAAGAGCTGCCCATGTCGTATGTGTGTGCTGCCTGTGGCTATTTTACAAGGAAATCTACCAGCTCTCAATAATGTGAAAATCTTCTTGAGAGGTGCAGTGGCACAGCAAGTCACTGAACCAGAGAAATTCAATTTGCCTACTGTAAAGTATGTTTTGTCTGTCTCAGAAAACTCTAATTCAATCCAAAATTACTTTCTAGAAGCAGTCATTCTGGCTAAGGAAGGGTGTCCAGGGTCTGGACTAGGACAGAGCATACTGGACTAAAACTGTCAAAAGCATTCAATGTGGCTTCTCACTGTTGAGTCGTGGACCACAGGCTAACCTGGAGGTCACTGATCTCTCCATATTTTAGCTCCATCGATATTTGTGATTGAATAACCTGGGGGTAACTTTTATCTTTGATCTACATTTACTCTAAAAATACCAGAGGAAAAAAATAGGAAACAGGTAAAAGGATTACATTAATACTATATGGATGGGTACAAAATGTTTCTACTTGAATTGCATGAATCACACCTAGTTGTGATGGTTGTTGTTGTTAGTCTTGAACACACCTAGATGCTCTTATAACATGATTCTCAGGCATATTCTCATGTGTGTGCTTTACTGTTGGGTTGAAGATGTCACTTTGAAGATGAACATTTTACCCATCCAAGTTATTGGCAATTGTCCCATATAAATTTGAAACCTGGACAATAATAAAAGAAAAGTTAATACACCCAAATGACTGTGTTGTTTAAGAATAAATATATGGAATTCCAGAAGAAAAACATCATCTATTTAGAAGTACAGTCAGAAACCTCCTTATAAGTAAAGACGTAACTTTAGTCATTGCTATCAGGAGAGACTCATATCTGGGGAAAAACATCCTGACAGGGAAGTAGAGTAAGCAAAGTGCAGGAGAAACACTGAGAAGATGGATCGACAAAGGGACTCCAAGATAGCACAATGGCAATGTGCTTGCCAGCACAAGGGCAATGATCCTTGTGCTAGCACAAGGGCAATGATCCTTCTGAATACAACATCACTGTGAGTTCAAATAGATTCTTCAGTACTGAATAATAATGGAATGTATAAAATAATTCAAAACATACCTTTCTCCCAAATTAAGTTTTTAAATTTCTATGATCCAGCTTTAATGGATTTTTTATCAAATATCATGTTTTAACACTTGCCTACACTAATATCTAATTTAGCTATGCTTGTTATAATATAAATTACTGAAATTTTCATCGCACAGTTTTGAGACATTAAATGAACACGTCTCACAATTATCTAAAAAAGAAACTGCTATGATAGTTGGTCCCACAGACAAATTCACTAATAAGAGAATTATAAGAATATCTAAATTAACTAAAGTTACTTCTCCAACACTTGCAAGCAAATGTACAAGAAAAAGCTAAATATCAATTCCCAATGTGTAGTAATAAAATTCAGTAAGAAATAGTTATTATTGTGCTTCATAACCTTCAGTGAGCAAAGTGACCTCTGGTCCTTCTAGATTAAAAAAAATCACTGCTGCGGCAACAGTATTAAGGCATTGACTAACCACCTGCTGGCAGCGAAGGGAGAAGGGGGATCCGACTCCAGATCTGGGAGATATAATACATGTGGGAACTAGGTCAAACATGCCCCTACCCTCCACTTTCCTTTAATCAGCTTTCTCCTGTCAGTCTATTTACTCTGTTCCATAATCCACTGCAATGCTCATACAGAACACATAGACCATAATCACAATTGTTGGGTGTCCGTTAAGAAGTCAACATAGGAAATTATCAAAACTATGGGTTGTAGTTCCTCTGAACTCCCAGATGGTGTAGTGATTATGTGTCAGGCTACTAACAGCAAGGTCAGTCGTTCAAAACCACCAGTTGCTGTTTGGGAGAAAGATGGAGTTTTCTACTCTAATACAGTTAAGAGTCTCAGAAACTTCAAGGCAGTGTCTCGCTTGGCTTAGTGAATTGTTATCAATGAGAAGAAGCTTAAAGGAAGCGAGTAGTAAGGAGTACCTTTTCTGTGTAATGCTGGCATGCATGCTTCCCTGGTCCTCAGACTCTTAGGTGACCGCTTGACCTCTGCCTTAATGGACCAGGAACCTGACACACCCCTGCCCCCTCCCCCCTTTCATGGTCTGGGCAGAGTTCCTCTGCTATACTTCCTGGTCTCGAGGCTATGGCCTTTTGGACCTCTGCACTCTCTGTCTCTTCAGACAGGCTTATCCTTTGGTCTCTGCTGGCAGCTGCCTTTCATTCGTGATGGTTGCAGAATTGGTCTGTTCCTGCTTTTGAGATGACTCACCTTATAATCAACAGAATGATATGATGACCAATACCCAAATTAGAGTTCTTCACACCTTATTGCTATGGTTCCACCGAGTCATAGGGTGGAAGTCACAAAGTCTATGTATAGAAGGGTAATTCCAAATTTCTTTTCACCCCAACTGTGGTGGAGACAGTCTGTGATATTCCTGAATGAACTCACTCACATGAAGCCACTGAGCTGATTCCAACTGAAAGCTCCCTTATCCAATAAGGGAGACCTGTGGGTTTTAAAGAGAGTGACTCTGACAGGATCAGAAAACAATCTTTCTCATCACCATGGTACTCTTACCCACATGATTCTTTAAGTTCCTTTGAAACTGTTCTGGGATGCCAGACCATGTCTATTTCTCAATCTTTTTCTATGGGCTAGATTAGCAGTTAATAAAATAATAGTATCTGACTTTAAGACCTGTGATGCAGCAAGAGGAATTCAGCATAATGAAAATTTATGCATGCCCTTAGAAACTCACAAGGATTTCCATTATGGCATGCTTCTATTCTGCTTCTGTTCTGAGCATTTCATTTTCAATCTTTCAAGAATATCCAAATATACAATACTATATATAAACCTTTAATGAATTAATACTTCCATGGCTTAATACTATTCTGCTTTGGATTGTGTATGTGTGTAAGTAAACCATGTGTTTTCTGCAATAGAAAGCATATTGTTGAAAATGGAAAATAAAACAACATCACCCAAAAAGCACTGAGTTTAATATGAATTTAATACCTTCGTGAAACACATTTGTCCCAGTCATTTTTGGCCCTGGGATTATTTACTTCATATTTACAGTCAGGGCCCCAACAAGTGGCAACTGGTACAAAATGTCAGATGTGAGTGGATAGTCTCACATGCCTTCGTCATATTGAACTTGTGAAAATAGCATTCCATGTAGAGAGCAGCCTGGCACAGGACCAGCTGACAACCATAAAGGTGGGATGGCTTATTTTCCTCAAATCTTCTTTGTGATCAAAAAAGTCTTCGCTGACTTACTCATCTTGCAGCTGGTGACACACCCATGGCCAAGCAGCCCCTGCTCTGCTGAGGTGGAAAGCCCATACTTGTGGATTTTCAGGTGCTACATGCATCTCCCTGCCTCTGTGTGAAACAGGAACTCACCCCAATTAAATAGAACAAAGTGCCAGGTCTGTGGTGAAACCTTGGCAGGTGGAGACTCTTTTAATAATTTGCTATCCTGTCCCCCAGTTGTCCTCTGTATCTGCAAGAATCCCTTGGAATAAACACCCTGACCTGAGCCACTATCTGAGTTAATGAATATTACTTCTAGGTCAGGTATCTTGACACTAGCCAGCAACATATAAGTCAGTAAGAATTTCATGGAGAACAAGTGTTCCACCCCCTTATCTGACAGAGGGCCAGATACTAAGGGCACTGCTTGCCCCCCTTTTCTTCTTTTTTAATTTCCCTTTTTCATTCCCTCCTGTTTTTTATCCTCTTTCAATCCATTCTTCACTGATTTTCCCTTTTCTGCTTTATTCTCTTTTTCTTTTATACTTTCTCTTATTTTTTCTTAATTTTGTTCTTTACATTCTCTCTTCCTGCCTCTCCCCAATTTTGCTAATTACATATTTTTGTAGCTATAAAATTTTAAATTGTTTGGTTGGGGGCTCATAGCACAATTTATCCATACATCTAATGTATGCAAAGCACATTTGTAACTTTGATGCCATCATCATTCTCAAGACATTTTCTTCTGCTTAGGCCTTTGGTATTGGCTCCTCCTTTTGCCACTCCCTCCCCACTTCCCTTTCCTCATGAACCCTTGATAATTTATAAATTATTATTTTCTTGTCATCTTGCATGCTGTCCGATGTCTCCCTTTGCCCACTTCTGTTTTCTGTATCCCAAGGAGGTTATATGTAGATCTTTATAATCGGTTCTCCCTTTCTACTCCACCTTGGTATGTTCAAGTTGTTGTTTGTTTGTTTGTTTGTTTTGCAGGGACATCAGATTCTGCATCTTTTTTCCCCAGTATTTCTTATTCAATATCCAACTTTCACATATATATGAGACAATTGACATCCCCATGGCTTGGATCAGGGGTACTTTAGTCCTCCAGGTCACATCTTTAGTGTCAGCACATTGAAGAGGTCTCATGCAGCATATGTATGTGTCCAATGGAATGAAACATTTTATCACTGGATTGCTGTTTTCATGAGAATTAATTGTAAATCAAGCAAGATAACAATCTTTGAAAGCTTCTCTCTCTTCATGATTTTACAAATTGTATCAATTGTGAGGAGTTTGGTTTTCTTTACATTGAGTTATTTATAATCTATACTGTAATCCTTGATTTCATCAGCAACTGCTTCATGTCTTCCTCCCTTTCAGAAAGAAAGATGTGTTACTTGCATACTGAAGGCTGTTAATAGGCCCTCTTCCAACCTTGATGACCCTTTTTTCTTCATGTAATAAAGCTTTTCTCATATTTACTCCACATAAAGATTAAAAATGTGATAAGATGATACAATCCAAACACCAGCCTTTCCTGATTTTAAACCATGCTTCCCTTGTTGTGTTCTCACAACTACCTCTTGGTCCTTGTACACATTTCACATGAGCATATTAATGTGTTCTGAAATTCCCATTCTGCTCAAGAATGTTTATTGTTTGCTAAGGTTCACATATTGTGATGCTTTTGCATAGTTAATGAACAACAATAGACATTCTTTCTAGCATTTCCTATTTTTACCGAAGAGTCTTCCAATGTCAGTAATGACATCACTTGTTTATTATATTTTTCTCATTCTAGCCCACACATCTGGCTTTCTTTCAATGTTCAGCTGCAACAATTTTTGGGTGATCTTCAGCAAAAATTTACTTGCACGTGATATCAATGAGATTGTTCAGGCTTGTGAGCATTCTGTTGGGTCAGCTTCTTTTGGAATGGATGTTCATATGGATCGCCTTCAATCAGCGGCCCATATAGCTGTCTTCCAAATCTCCTCGCATAGATGAATGAGTATTCCCAGGGTTTCATCAGCTTGTTGAAATATTACAACTAGTATTTCATTCCTTCCTGAAGCCAGTTTTTTTTTTGGATAATTCTTTAAGTATAGCTTGATTTTTTCCCCTTCAATACAAATGGGCTTTGCTCATATTATAACTCTTGAAATTTTTGTATTATAACTCTTGGCATTCTTTCCATCCTATTTTGATTCTTCCTGTAGCATTAAATATTTTCCCATAGAATATTTAACTATTGAAACTTATTGGCTTGAAAGTTCTTCTATAATTCTTTCAATTAAGGTATGCTGAGTAAGGTCTTCCTTTTTGGTTTTCTGACTAAAGATATTTGTGAATTTAATTATAATATTTTATATCGTCTTCTTAAACTGTACTTTAACATTTTCTGTTCAGTATTTTGGCTTCATTAATTTCTCCATTCATAGATCATAGCTAGTGAACCAAAAGCTACAGATAAACCTACCTACCCTAAAGTGTTTGATATAAATAGCAAACTGAGAATACCCTTCAAATTTCTCTTAAATGCAGAGATAATAAGTGGATACTCTCTGAATAAAATGCAGTTATCATTTAAATGCAAACACAGGAATATGCATTGTAGTAGACTAAACACCAAAACAAAAAAATCTCACTGCCACTGAGTTTATTTTGACCCATACTGATCCCATAACATGAAGTATAGCTGCCCAAAATCATTATGAGAGTACCAACCCAACTCTCTTTTTGGTGAAACAGCAGATAGTTTCAGTTCGCTGACATTAGAGTTAGGAATTCTAACGGTAGCCCACTATCAGCCAGGTGTCCTTACATAGCAGACAACGATTCATTTGAAGAAGTAAGAGAGAGTGTCTCCATTAAGTAATGAATAAAGGGAGCACAAACATTTCTCAAGAAGAAAAGCCATAATAATTTAAAAGTTTATAGTTATAAGACATTGAGTCAAAGTAGAAAAAAACACGGAAAGCACAGAAAAAAATAACTTTGGAGGAAGTGCAAAAATATGTCAAGAAAATTTCTAAGTAAGTATAAAGTAGATTACTCACGTTCTTACCTCAGAAATTTTACACAGGCACACTCCTCAAATGAACCTGATACTGGTACAACGACAGACATATAGAAAAGGTAACAGCATAAAGAATTCAGAAGTAAATCCATCTACCTACAGATAACTGATCTTTGACAAAGGACTGAAAAAGAAATTGGGAAAAGCAATCTGTTTTAAAAATGTCTACAAAACTGGTTGTCTATTTTCAGAAGAATGAAACATGATTTATTTACCACACCACATTAAAAAGTCATCCATTATCAATCAGCATCTAAATGTAAACCTACAACTATTATGATCATCAACAAAATTGTTGGAACCAGTTCAAGGGCCCTATTGCATTGCATAAGCATACTATCAAACACAATAAAAAATAAAAAATAGAAGGTGAACTAGATGATTCCATTTTTTAAATATTAGATACGAATGTACATCTAAAAACTAACCAAAAGTGTAAAAAGAGACCTTCACATTCGGAAAATTTTTTTGTCAATGCCCTTTCAGACAAGAGAATAATTTCTGGAATGTATAGATAATTGCTGACTAAGAAAGGAATAATTCAAAAATGGAGCAGAGGACATGAGGACATTTCAACAAAGAAGAAATCACAGTAGACAATAAGTATCTAAAGAGGAGTCAAAAAACCTAAACCATTTGAGAAAGGAAAATGAAAGTAACAATATTACTTTAATCCAGCATTAATAGTAAGAAGAACAAAAAAAAAAAAGAACATATAGAGCCAGAAACCAACAAATGCCAATGATGGAATACTCTGACATAGGGCATGGGACTCTGAAATGGTCCAACTACTGTGGAATGTGGTAACACACTCCCTCATGCTGTGAACAAAAATATCACGTGACCCAGTGATCCCTCCACCTAGCATATATCTTAGAGAAATGAGAAGTTGGTCACAAATAGATACATGCACAACTTTCTTCATTGCAATGATTTAGTAATAAAATTTTTAAAAATTTGAATGAGGGAAAAATATATTACTAAAAAGAAACCATCTTTGAAGATAGAGGAAAATGAAGCAATCAATTTCACCAAGGCAAAAAGGCATAATAAATTATTTTAAGTCAGTTCTTCTGTATTGATAATCAATTACACTGAATAGAAATGGATCAAATATTCTACTCAAGAAACATTGGTAGACTGGATTAAAAATATTACACATCCACATTTTTGTCTAAAAGGGGCACACCTTAAAAACAGTTGAATAAATAGATTAGACTCAGGAAGACACAAAATGCCAAGTAGACAGTAATATAATGGGAGCAGGAATAGCAATATTAAAATATTAAGACGATAAATTTTTAGCCAGAATGTATTATGAGAAGAGGACATCCCATCCACCACTTTCTGATGACATATGAAGAGATTTAAAAGGGAATAATGAAACAGAGGACTTGCAAGATATAAACCATTAAACTATAGGACATGGCACTGCTGTAGCACAGTACACATGCAACTTCATTGAAAATTGTGTGGGGAGGTTGATGGCAGGATGTGTGGATCGGGGGGAAAGGTGTAGAAAGTGCAGATTGCTACTGCTTCTCCTGGAGTGATATTGAAGCTGCTAGGTATCTGCTCCCTTAGGTAACTGGAACCTTTTGTTATAAATGAGCAGAGATGCAGAGAAACAGGAAGCAAACAGAATTAATCTGTAAGAAGGCAGAAGGCTACAGCTCGCTCAGGCATGTAGCAAAGAACTGAGCTATGTCCTTTCTTTTTATTGTTACTCAAATTTGGTGACCTGTGACTGGTTGCATTTACTCAGATTTTTTTTTTAATTTGATCAGAAACATTTTTGAAACAACATTATAAAAGAAAACACAATAGCCTATCTGGTGCTGTAAAAATATAATCTACAAATCAAAGAACAGAGACCAAACAAACTCCAGTATAGCATTCTTTTTCAAGGACATGTCCTTGAAATCTCAGTATGCACCTGTGTGCAGATCATACTGGCCTAAAATGTTGAAGTTTTGATTTGAATCCAAGTTCTAGCCATCCTTCAGCTATAGAACCGGCACTTCCAAGTCTCCTGCAATATTCTTATCTTGAGTCAAACAGAAGCTGCTGGATATCCTGCATTTCCATGATTCCTGGAAAAACTGCAGTCTTGAGGTAAATAAGACCCCAGGCCAGCTCACCTGAAAACCTTCTGCTTTCACTTCTGAAAATCAGCCTATCAGAATGCTTCTAGCTTCCCCACAGGAACAGCTATGATCTGTAATGTAATTGGATAGTAAAGTCCTGTAATACGATTGAACAAGTGTCCTGTAATATGATTTGGTGGTTGGTTCCGTAATGTCGTCAGACAAAATAGTCTTGTAAGACAATTGGATTGCTGGCTCAGACAGCTAGACCTCATTCACATAGCCCACAGTGTGAGCCAATAATTTTTCATGCTGCAAACCCATGACCTTATAAGGATATATTTGGAAACCAGGAAGTATGTGAAAGGAATGATCTAATTGGTCAATGAAACCTATATAGGCCCTGCAAAAGCTTCAACAAAGTTGGATCTGCACCATCAAGCAGGTCTCCGGAGTCTGTGTGCACGACTGAATCTGAGTCTGTTGCCCTCACATCCCTGTGTACTGGACCTGTTCCCACACAGATGCTGCATATATACTATTTTCAAACACACAGTACATTTCAATAAGTTTAAAAATATTGATTTCATGGATAGCATCTAATCTGATCATAAGCTAGACATCACACCAAAAATTATAAGGAAAGTTCAATAAGTTTATGGAAACTAAACACTATTAAAATTATAAATGCATTGGATTGTCAAAGAAATCAGCAGCCAAATTGAAAATATAGTTGTAATCTTAAGGAGTTAGTCAAAGAAGTAAAAAATATTAATTTTATTGAGTCTTGATCCTAAAATACATAATTTTTAAAAAATAGCTTAATGAATTTTATTTCAAATATCTATTATTTTCTTAATATGCTTGCTTATTTATTACTTTTCTAAAAACATTTTAATAGGGGCTCATACAAGTCTTATCACAATACATACATGCACAATTTTTAGTTGTTGATGTGACAAAATGAGAAGGATCAAGATGAAAGTCAGGGAAGAGAGGAGGCTGTGTGAAAATGGGATGAAATTGTAGTTATACAGTTACAATTAAGGAATATCTACAGTTTTCAGAACAGATAAGCAATTGAATCTCCTCTAGAGTCTTTGAAGAAGGATAGGACTTTTGCCACAACTTGAATCTGCATTTCTGGCCTCCAGGACTATAAAATTAAATTTATGTTGTTTAATCACATGCATTTTTTATTATTATCTAATAAGCAAAATGCTCATGTTATTGAATATGAGTTTAATTTTTATAGATTTCAGCCAAGTAATATATGTATAAAAAGTGCAACCACAGTTAGTAAGAAGTAAGCAAACACAGAAAAGCAATCCCTTAAAACATTGTGAATTACAATAAATTTACTGAATTGATTAAAAATCACATCTGAACACTATATTACACACACATATAGAGATTCTATATAAATTTAAATAAATTTAGTTCAAGTAAAATGTGCTTCAGCATATCTCTGCAAGCAATGGATAACTGCAGACAAATTCTCTAAGTAATTATATAGCTGGATAAATAGATGATCCCCTCTGAAATCCCAGATTTTAGTCTAAATAAAAAGCTTTTATTTTTGAAGGCACTTGAAAAACACTAAGATATGTATCTATCCTACATCTTAGGATATATATATATATAATGATGTATAGATATAGATGATAAAGAAATAGAGATCCATATCTAAATCTTTTCCAGGGGCCTTCAAAAATTTTATTCAAAACTGAGGTTTCTCCGGGGATCTTCTGGTCCATGTAAATTCAAAGGCGTGAGATCTACTCAAATGAGTGTGGAGACTATTCTCTGTCATGTCAAAGAGTAATTTTAGCAGATATTCCTGAAAGACACAGGAAAAACATAGTGGAAGAATTTTTAAAGAAAGGTGAAAGTTGCATTAGCAAGGAAAAGGACAGACAAGTGGCACTGGGAATTTTTTGTTTTAGTTTTTCCCATCATTCAAAATAATACTCACTGTCGGAGTGCAGTGAAATCTGTCCTAAGAGAAAGTATGTTAAATCAAACCAATCTAGATATGATTCTAAAAAAGAGTTCATTAAGAATATTACTAATTTACAAACCATTTAGAATGTATCTTTGATAGGCACTTTTAAATAAATGATAACTCAAATGTAACCTAGGATCTTGTTACATATATATCTGGCAACATAGTTGCATCTGCTGCATTGCTAGATGCCCGACAGTCATTCCCAACCGACAGTAACACAAGGCACAACAGAAGGAAACACCATGCACCTGTCCTGCACCATCCACGCAGCTCTTCCTGTGCCTAAGCCTATGGTTTTTAACCGCTGTCTTAATCATTCTGCTTGATTAACCTTACTCTCTTTTGTTGCCCTTTCTCTTTCCCAAATATGATGTCCTTCTCCAAGGACTGATCTCTTTTGACAATATGTCCAAAGTATGTAAGATGGAGTCTCACCAGCCTTGTCTCTAAGGAATACTCCAGACTTACTTCTTGCCAGACAGATCAGTTTGTCCTTTTAGGACTCCATGGACTTTCAATATTTTTCTCTAACAGGACGTTTCTAATACATCGATTCTTCTAAGCTCTTTCTTATTCAATTTTGAACTTTCTCAAGCGTATGAAGCAATGGAAAATGCCCTGGCTTGGTTCTGGTGCATCTTAGTGCCCAAACTCTGCATCTACAGCATTCAAATTCATGTTAAAAATGAATTATAAGATTATTAACAGCCTAATAATAACAGACAACAATAAATAAATAGAAACATTTTATCAAAGAAAACTTACTCACTTATAACCATTAAGCCAATTATGACACACAGGAATCTCTATATAATAAGGTAAACATGTTGTCTAGGGTTTCTGACACTGTAATGTATTATAGGAGCAGACAATCCTATGCAGTGACTGATGGATTTGACTGTTGGGTCTTAAAATTAGCAGCTTGACATGTAACACACTGTAACTGATGGTTCTTTACAGAACACATAGAAGAGAA
This sequence comes from Nesogale talazaci, assembly GCA_004026705.1. NCBI lineage: Eukaryota > Metazoa > Chordata > Mammalia > Afrosoricida > Tenrecidae > Nesogale > Nesogale talazaci. The sequence continues at coordinate 118,474 of PVJH01002699.1, read as the reverse complement.
CATAAGCACTTGAAAATTTTTCATGTTCACTGGATTGTAGGGTAATGCACACTGTAATCACAATGAATCATAACTACCAACTTGTTAGAATAACTACCACTAAAGATACATAAGCACTAGCAAGTGTTTTTAGAAACTGTAGCATTCATAAGCTATGATGTGGATGTAAAATCCTACAATCACCTTGAAGTACAATAGGTTCATTTCTAAAAAAACTACATATGCATGTATTGGGTAACCCTCACCTAGGAATATAACCATTGAAATAAGTGAATAAGTTGTTGGGAAGATGTATTTGCAAATGTTCAGATTACTTTTATTTGTAACATACAAAATCCAACAAACACACATCTTATGTTACTATGGCTAGACTAGAGAAACAAATTCATAGACACTCATATGTGTATAAGAAAGAGCTTTACATACAAGAGAAATTTGATATTGAGTAAACATCCCAGCCCAGGTCAAATCTACAAGCCCGATATTAGCCCATATGTCTGATACCAATGTATCAATTCCTCTTCAGACTTAAGCAACACATTCTATGACACCAAATAAAGGAAGGGCACAGGCCAGTGGGTGGAAAGTTTTGTGAATTCAATGGCTGTGGTAGCATCTTGATGTTGGCTGGAGTTTCCATGTGGCTTCTTCAAGCTCCATGGCTCTAGTATAGTCCCATGTTTCTTGTGCACAGTAATCTCACAGGGACTGAGCCTGTAGCTATCCTTCAGGGAGCTATCTATGCCCTTCACATCTCCAAATGAGGTCATCAAGCTTCAACCTGTTGACAGGCTAAACTCTAAGCCTTCATTTGTAAGTATCACATTGACAACAGATTATGTAACTACCACAGACCACTCCTTGTTGTTAAAGTGTCACACAACTCTTTACCCATATATAATTTTCAGATAATGAATAATAATATCACCTCTGCACCTAACAGGATAAAATTTAAAGGCATATAATTTCAAAATGTGCTACCCTTATTTAGACCTAACATTCTAATATGGAACAAAACAAAATTTCCTATACTCATGTGTACATGCACCATAATCCAGAAGACATATTCCTATGAGTATTTTCCAGCATCTATGAAAGTTTGTAAGCCATTCACTTCATGGTTTTTATCCTCACAATTTTGTGTATACAATTTCTATACCACCCAGTTGCATCAACCCTGTCCTCTGAGGAGACAATCAAATTCTTTGACATAAAGAATCTTCATTCCAGTTAGAAACTTGTGAATTGAGCATCCATAAGCAAAGTAAAATCAGGGCAGGCCATCCATAAAGTCTGCAACAATATGCATCAGTTCAAAGACTCAAAAATCTTCTCTTCATCTTCTTGGGTTCTAGCCAACTCAATGTGGGCTGCCTCACTTAGCCTCACTGGGGTGCCCTTTGATCTCCTTGTTTTTAGACCATGTACCCATCACAAATTATCAACAACCCTAGTTCCCCTGGACTAGGTCATGAACTTCAGACAAGTCAACCCACTCTCATCTTCTCTTTAAGTTCCTATAAACCAGGTACACAGGTGTCAGTGTCAATCTGCCTCTTTATTGCTGAATTTCTCTAACTTCTACTCAACAAGTGCATCCAAGTGGTCACATAACAAGCACTGCTCATAGGCTCTTTAACAGTTTAGTCATAGAGGAGAGTTTTCTTCACAGCTCCAGATTTTGTCCCAGTCTTTGTTAAAAACCACTCATTCAAAATCCCAAAGGCCAAAGAGTTCCCTTTTCTTCAAACTGTCAACAATCCCCAAGGCAAGTCCCTTGGAATGCAAATGTCCTGAGTACTCCAATGCACTGGGTAGGGCTTCTATTTTCAGAGAGTTCTTTGCTAGTTTGTTCTAAGCTCATTCAAAGATCAAATTTTATTTGACTCCAGGCAAGTGAGATGCAAACTCTTATTTTCATATTTCCCAATAACCACTTAAATCAATCATTATATCAAGGATAATGAACAGATGAAATCAATTTAAATGAAGTAGAATGAGATGCTAATCTCAATTCTTAAAACAGTCAAGTTCAATCCTTATTTAGCTTATCTTAACTCTTGATTCAAGCTATTCTCTTGATACGAAAATGTGGGATTAGACCTCTGACAGCATCAGTCAGAGCCAGGTTTTCTGTCAGTCATTTTGGCATTCTGTCAAGTATTTTCCTTAAGCAGTTCTGAGAAATTCAGAAGGTGAATTTGTCCACTAAGTTTAAAATATACATTAATCACATTCAATTTTGCCATTTCAAACTGAAATAACCAAAGAAAACAATCAAACAAAATTATCAAAACATATATACCTTTTTTATTTCTAGTAAACAACCCAGTAAACTGCATGGATATATCTGATTTCTGGCTAGTCAAAGAAGAAACACTCCCATGAGGCAGAATAAAAAACAAATCCATTCTCTGTATTCACAGTTTGATCCTCTAGTACCTCACTCCTGCTACCACAATGTCTGGGTTGACTACAGAAAAAAATTCGGAGATGTTTGTAGGTGTATAAGAAAGAATTTTATATACAAAAACAATTGAATATTGAGAAAGCATCCCAGCTCAGTTTAGATCAAGCCCATAATGCTGATATTGTCCATATGTTCTATACCTATCTACAGATTCCTCTTCAGGCTCCCTCACACACATGCAATAATGCAGAATGCAGGAAGATCACAGGCCGGTGGGTGGAGAGTCTTGTGGAGCCAGGGGAAATGGAAACATCTCAGCGCTGTCGGGGCCTCCATGTGGCTCTTTCAAGCTCAAGGACTCTAGTGTAACTCCCTGTGTCTTGTCCACAGGCATCTTTCCTAGGGAGTGAGCATGGATGTGACCTCCAGTGAGCTATTTATCTAATTTCACAAGTTCATATATATATCAAGGCATACAAAATTGCATTCTTAAATATGCACAGTTAATTCTTGTCACCAGGATGTGACCTGATTGATAGGCTGAACTCCATCCCTTCATTTATAAGTCTCAAATTGACAACAGATTATATCGCCACCACATCTGGCAGCAGAAGAGTCATTCAATAGAATACTACTCAAGAACAAGAAAGATACATACAATTTCTTAAATAGTTCTTGAAATATTTATACTGAGTTAAAGAAACCAAATATTTCTTCCCTTAAAACGAGCGCATCTTTAATAATTGAATTTGCATAAATTTCCAGAAAATATAAAATAATACTTAGCTATAGAAATCAGAACAGTTGCTTCCGAGAATGTTGGTAGAATGGCTTAGAAGGCTAAGAGGAAAGCATTAAAGCAGTACTAGGAAACTTATGGGGATAATGGATATGGTCACTATCTTGCTTTTAGTGATAATTTCACAAATACATAAATATATGAAGGCATATGAAATTATATTTTAAAAACATATAGTTAATTTTTGTCAATTATAACAATACAAAAATGAAAACTAACTCTCAAAGATTGCAGTTATCTCACCCCATGAGTGAAGAAAGGTTTCACAATCTTGCATTCCAATATTAGATTTTAGTCTCTTAACAACTGACCTCTACACAACCACAGTCAGGATAGGACAGAAAAAAAGCTCTTTTTGACATACGATAAGCCATAGGTTCCTAGGAAATCACTCTTGAAAGTTAGAAACCTCCATTTGAAGTGAATATTTTCTCTCCATGGCCTTTTTTTCATTTATCATTGTCTATGGATACTAGGCAGTGAAGGGGAGGTGCATTGAATTATAGTGATGGCTGCTAGTAAATTCTTCTCAGAACACTTTCCCATGGTTATGCAACTATAAGGACAAAGAAAAAGTAAATGCTGTCACATTTATTTTTTTTCTTCAGGGTACACAGACAAGAAAATAAGTTCTATCCCTCTCGTATATGTTTATAATAACACTCGCTCTAAAAGTGAAAACAAAATGCAAGTTTCAGATTTGAAATTATTGCTACTTAATTCAAGACTTCAGTAAGTCAAACAGGCAGCCTTTTAAGTTTATCAGATTTATTAAAAGGAGTATATGACATTATCTGTCCTTTGAACCACTAATGGGGCGATTTTAGCAAATGGAACCTAATTTATAGCAAGGACCTACTTTGGATAATGAAACATAGCCTATTAAAATCTAAAATAAAAATGGCATAGAATGCAATGCCAGATGGCATAATTTTGGCATATTTTAAACCATAAGGAACTTCTTTAAATATGATTAGGGATAAAGCATTTGGTATTTCAAGTACATACATCAATGCAGTTGCTGCCACTATGAATTATTGGACTTTTTGTTTACTTAAAATTTGAAATGCCGCAATTTGCCCCTTGAAAAATGAGGCGGGAAAAGTGAATGTCCTGCTTCTTGTGAAAAATGGCAATTTTATTAGAGCAAAGCAGAGAGGGGGCGAAACTGTTCATCAATATGTGTAGCGCAATGTTTACGCAGGAAGAAACCTAACCACCAACAGGTCACCAGGGACCGAGGGAGCAGAATCACTTAGGAAGCTGATGATAACGGGAGCCCAGAATACTCCATAGGCCCCAAACTGACCCACCCCTTGGTCCCTATACACCCATAATGAATGCATGCATCATGAAGTAAGTCTCATATTTTATGGCAATGTGAGACTACCCAGTTAGATTGCATCTGTTAATAATAAAAATCTCCCTCAGGAATAAGAGTTTAATAGTTCTTGTTCATGCTTTAAATAAGAGATCATAGCAATAAATCAGATTTATGGTTTTAGTAGGTAGTAATACATAAAATATAATATATTATTTTTGGCATTTAATTTTTTCAAAATTAAGTTAAAATATTCACCCAAAGGGACAGATTGATAAAGTAATAATTATAAGCATATGATTTTAAAGAAATTTGTACTTTTGCATTCTGGAAGCACCATTAAATTTAACACATATATTATCTTTATTGTCATAATGAGAAATATTAAATTATTTTATTCAGCTTCAGAAGTCAATTGCCTGTTTCAAATAAAATGTATCACAAACCACATTCACACTTATTTTCTTTTCCAACATGTTTTCATATATTCCTTTAATGAACTTTATTTGTTATGCATATTTTTTGGATCAGCATACACTTTAAAGCATACTTTTAATTTTCAATGGGTAGTCTTAATTTCAGCATTCATATACCAATGCAATTAAATTAGTTCCTCTTTTTTCCTCTCTGAGCACACACACATACACGCATGTACACAAACTATTTGTACAAGAGCATAAAAATTATCAGAAAAATAATTACATATGACTAGTAAATTAAATTTAAATTTTGTTGAGGAGTCCTTGCACACAGTGAGGCATATTATTTCTTCATGCCATATCGTTTGTTAAAAAACATATTTATACCTTGGTAATTGGTTTTGATAGATTTTGATTTATGAGCATCTCTTTTGTAAGGAAAGATTAGATCAAGTAAAATGTATGTAGCTAAGTTAACTATTCTAAAGTAATTTTAATGCATTTAAAAATACTTTTCCTTTGTTAAACTTTTTAGAAAGATCAACTGGTGTTTTCAGAGAGACCAGTCCCTAGATAAGGAGGGAACACTATGTTTTGTTAAGCAGGAGGAAAGCCCTTGAAAAGAGGGAGTGACACAGGGGCTGCAACAATGTGATCAGAACGCTTGAGCTAAGAACTCTTGGGAAGCTTGGTCACGACAAGAAGAGGCAGCGTTTCGTCCTGTTGTTTTATTTGATTACATTAATTGAATGAATGATAGACTCTCCTACTCTGTAAAGTATCGTAATATGTTGAAATAAGGTCATGCACTTCCTACGCTTCTCTGCTTTGTACATAGACTTCCTTGAATGCTCACAAGCATTTGCATGGACATCACTATGTACACTTCATATTCTGGTGATGCATTACATTGAATACATATCAAATTCTGATAAATATCAGGCTGAATCTTTTGGTTTTGTTTTTTTGTTGTTGTTCTTTGGGGGGAATCACTGCCCTCTGGTGGTCTTGGGAGCTACGCAGCCTTGCTGCTGCTGGATGTGACCCGCCAAGCCCGTGGGCTGCAGTCCCGCACTCAACCACTATTCCACTGGGGCTCAGCGCAGGCTGAATTTTTGAATTGCATATTTTCCCATCACTTGGGAAAAATTAAGCAGAGCTTCATGACTAAAACAGAAGATGAAGAAGAGGTGGTCTACTTCTCAGGGATCAAATGATAAATCTTGAGGACATAAACAGATTATTGTCGGATACAGTCCCAGAATATGAACCCCTCAGATTTGAAGACACTCAAAAATAATCCTGGGGTCAAACTTCATCCTCAAAGTAGTAGCTGTTAGGTGATCGCAAGTCTGTTCATATCCATAGTGACATTATGCACAAGAGAAGGAAACACTGCTTGAACATGAGGCATCCTCACAGTGAGGGCTACATTTCATCATGCTGTTACAGCCACTTTGTCAAATCATCTCCTTGGGGCTCTTTGTCTTTTTCACAGAATCTTTCCTTTGCCCAACATGATGTTTTCTCCACAACTGGCTTTTGCTGACAACGTACCCTAAGTACCTAAAAGGTGAAGTTTATTCAACTTTGACTCTAAGGAGCACTTTGGCTATGCTTCTTCCAAGAGTGATTGCTTTGTCCTTTTAGGAGTCCATGGTACTTTTAATATTCTTCTCCAGCACTACACTTCATTAATTAATTCATATTTTGCTTTAAAATTATTATTAAATACATAGTGCACATTTATGCGAGGCAATTGAAAATGCCATGGCTTGGGTCAAGTGCATCTCAGTCATCGAAGTAACATTCTTGGTTTTCAAGAATCCAAAAAGGTCTTGTGCAGAAGTGTTCTGCAAGACAGCTGCTTGTTTGCTTCATTTCTTGACACCTGATGCCTTGACAACTTCAACCTTTTCGTCCTTTTGATAATGTTACATATAGGTCCAATTGTGAGGTGTGTGAGGGTTCTGGTCTTCTTTACTTTGATGTGCAATCAATACTGAAGGAAAGTGGATAAGGATTGAGGAAAGATTTTGAGACTTTCACATGGTACTGAGGCCAGAATAAAATTGGGATCATTAATAAATAATCCACATGTGTAAAGTACAGAGTATGATTTTATTAATGATATGTCATCACAAATGAAATGAAATGCTGAAAAATCAATAATCTAGGCAGGAGTGAACTGAATGGACCTGAATTTTCCATTTTGAATCAAACAATTATATGGTTTATTAAGCTGGTAATGAAAAATTTGAGAGGAATGACATTACACTAGGCATCAAAAAACATCTATGCTAAAGGAAAAGGATTCCTGAGATTGGATAATATCTATATATTACAAAGAAGAGAAGTTAATACAAATATTATTCAAATCTGGATCCAAACCATTAAAACCAAAAATGACAGAATTAAAAATTCAATGATTTGAAATTGGTCCAGTGTACAAAATACATGTATTGATTAGCACTGGTGATTGGTTGAGAAATATGGAAAATAAGAGGATCAATATGATATAGATAATATAAATGAAGCTTGAAGTCACATGACAGAATTTTCCAAGAAGAGCCAAAATGCAATCTGTAGTGCATTCCACCTGAATGTAGAGACCCTATCAAGAATATATGTACCATGCCACGTTGAGAACTCATGTTAATAAAACTGATGCATTGCAGAATGACATCAGTAGCATCATAAATGAGAAAGCATAGTAATGACTTGTGCAATCATCACCACAATCAGTTCTTGAACATTTTCTTCATTCTTGTACTCATTATTATTAGCACCCAATTTCCCCCAACCTTTCCTGCTACATCCCCAGTACCATTAACACAGTGACTGTCTCTGTAGAGTTACCTATCCTGGATTCCATATACTGAAAAGCATTAAGAAGAACAAACTTAAAAATAAACTAACAGCAAGAACAAAGTAAGAGAGTAAAAAGACTCCATTTCAAAAATTAAAAGTAGAAAATATTAAAAACTGGACAAATATAAAATGAATGAAAAAAGTGATCAAATATAAATTATTAGATTTTAATCCAACTGCATCTGCATCAGCATCAATCCACTTTGCAATGCACTCTGCATGATAATAAAGCTATTCACATCCCTGGTCTATGCTTAATGGGAATTCACCAGAGCCTTAATCCACATATAATTCCCTGTCACGTGTTCCCTTTTTAACTGAAAAGACTTCTAAATACAAAAGAGAGAGAGAATGATAAGATTACATTCTAACCTATCTGCTGCAATGAACAGTGCTCTCCGTTAACCAGGCTCTTTAGTTCACTCTGCATGGTAGCAAAGCTCATCACATCTCTAGTCAAAAATTAGAAGGGATCCACAGGAGGGTTAATTCATGCGTGATACCCCTTCCCTTAAAAACAAAACCAAAAAACCAAAAAATTTTAAAATGACACAGAGGGGATCAAATGATAAGTTACAACTCTTCCAGATGTGATTGAATTAGCTTGTATGGTATGTGAATGATGGGCCAATTTTTAAAACACAGCACAGACTACGACATGGAGGTCAGAAGAGACTAAAGCTTGCTCTTGAACAGGCAGTTGTTCGGTACCATTGAGTCAGTTCCAACTCAGAGTGATCCTGTGCACGAGAAGGCGCCAGTCCTGCACCAGGGACATGATGATTTTTAGTTTTGCTTGTTTGCTTTTTGAGTTCACTGATACACAGGTATGTCAAGCCATCTCAGTGAGATCTTCCTCTTTTGAACTTACTTTCTACTTTACCATCTATGATACATTTCCCTGGGATTTATCTCTTCTGATAACATGCCCCATGTATGGGAGAATGAAGTCTCTATCATTTCTTCTAAGGAGCATATTGGCTGAACTTCTTCCAAGACTTTCTTTGCTCTTCTGTCAGTCCATCGTACTTTCTATATTCTTAGTCAGCATTCTAATTCCAATACCTCAGTTCATCCTCTGTCTTCCTTATTAAAAGTTTAACTTTCACACACCAATGAAATAACTTAAATACCAGAGCTTGGAGGAGGGTCATGTTAGTCTTCAAAGTGTTATCCTTTCTTTCAACACTTTAAAGAGCTCACGAGTGACAGTTTTGCCCAATGAAATATAGTTTGGGTGAATCTTTTATTGTTGCTTTCATAGACATTGATTATGTATGCGCTGATTTCCCAAACATGCTCTGCTCTCTGGTAACGATATGTACAACATATGCTAGAAGAAGTATTGCTCCTTTTGCCTCCAAGGAGTAGTCTGGCTGTATAGAATTGTTTGTCTTTTTCAAAGTCCAGCAAAACAATTAAAATACACTGACTCTATTGTTCTTTAAAAAATTCCAGGTCAACTTTCACATGCATTTGTGGCAATTGAGAGATGCGTGGTTGAAACTCATCCCAAAATCTGCAATCCTTGGTTTTCTCTGCTTTCAGCCAGCATGCATGTGGCACCACCAGTGATATCTTTCTTTCCATCTCATCTTCTCAGTCTGGTTTGAATCATTGACATCTTCCTATCAAATTACTGCAGTAACAGTTGTTGGGCTATCGTCAGCAAAATCTCACTTGCATGTGATATCAATGATACTGTTTATATGTTCTGCATTCTGTTCTGCTAGGCCACCTTTCTTTGTTATTAATACAAATGCAGACCTCTTCAAATCTATTGGCTAAGAAGACTTTTACAATTGTCTTGGCATATATGTGTGAGTGCTTCCAGTGCTGCATCAGCTTGTTGAAACGTTTCTATTGACAATCTGACAAATACTAGTGAATAAAATTAGGTTGGGATATTCCGTGTGGTCTAGTCATCAATGCTATAGAAGAAAATAAAATTGTATTTGCATCGATGGAAGACCTATAATTGAGCATAAACAATTCATGAATGATGATAAAAGAACCAGGTTCATAACAAATTAAACTCAATGTGACAAATTTTAGATTCAGTAATGTTTGAAGTAAGTTTTCTTTTCCCTGGAAAGAGAGACTGGCCACACCCTCTTCCAACATCTAAGGGAATATTCCACAGAAGGAGCTAATTTGTCGTGTATGCTAGTCATGCTGAATTGACTTTATTCCTATCAAGGTATTCATCCAACGTTCTGAAAAATCAGATGATCAAGGGACCTTCCATGTAATTTTGGTGTTGAAAGACAAAACAAGAATCTGAGATACCTTGTCATAGCTATTGGCCCAGCTTCTAACTCACGGGTCTTAAACATAGATTGAATATACATGAAAATGATTCTTAATCCAAATCTGGAGTTGGAAATATGAGTTTGTATTTTACACAGCCAGTTTGCAGAAGCCTGGAAACCCAAAATTATAAATAAATAAATAGATAGATATATGATAGACAAATAGAAAAATCATTCTTCAGTGAGTTAGAAAACATAATACATATTTTATGGTTTTTGTCTTGATTTCTTTTGTTTCCAGATTGGGCTTTTCCCTGCTGCATATTGTTATTGTTGATAGCGTTATTTACTCTCTGAGAACTCTGTCCTCCAGCAAGCAGTTGGAGTCTGTACTAGTGGGTTTCTATGGATGACAGTGGAAACCCAAAATTCATTTGGTGGGTAAGTGTATGGATTCAGTTTCTGGTGACTCCTCTCTGACTGTAGGTCCTGGATACAAATAGCCTGATCATCATGAAGAGTGCTGTGGAAAGTGAATTATTGCCGAGGCAATTAGTTTAAAAACTAACATTTTACCTTATGATATCTTGTTTTGTATTTAGTTTAAATTTTTCCTAGTAATTTTTGTGCTTTCATTTCAATTATGGCTTGTCTCTGTTATACTTTGCCATTGTTGCCTGTTTATTTGTTTTGCATATTTTATATGTATGACCATGTAATACTAGAGAGGCAGTCACTACATTGATGATTTCATAGAGATTATTATAGGAAAGGTTGGGAGAAATGTGGAGTTGATAAAATGAGAGTAATAAAGAATAAAATATTCTAAAATTGATTGTGATGCTATTGTTTAAAACTTTCTAATATCATTGAATTGCTAAATTGCATGACATGTGAATTATATGCCAAAAATGTTTTTAAAAATAGATAATAAAATGGAAAAAATCATTCTTAAGTGAATTGGAAAACATAATAAATATTTTCTGTATTTTGTCTCAATTTCTTTTCTTTCCAGATTGGGGTCATCCCTGCTGTATTTTGCTGTCGTTGGCAGCTCTACTTACTTTCTGAGAACTCTCTCCTACAGCAATTAGTCGGACTCTGTACTTGTGGGTTTCTAGTATGATACAAGTTCTATTTGAAATTTCAATACTTACTTGCTATTAGATTTTGGTTCCTGATATCAGTAGCAGATGGCATAAAATCATAATTATAAAACTGGTGTTTTTCAGAGAAGCATTCTAAAAAGAAAGATGGTGGCCCAAATAGTTCCATAATAAAATAGAAATGACAAGTTACCAGGGCATTAGTAGAAGGCATTCGCCATATCCATGAGCAAGTAGCCTCTTATCCTGTGGGTACAACCTTAGTAAACTCCTAGAGTCCCGTAGCACACGAGCTGTGCTCTGAGAACAGTGTTCTGTTGATTTACGGATGATGGCTTTATTCTAGGGTACATGGATGACATTTGTAATGGAAGACTGGCGCATTAACAGCTTCCGATGAAAATGCCCTGCTTGAAAAAATTAGAACAAGTCAAGGCAATAGATTGAATTGCATACTGTCTCCCCCCCCCCCCTTGTAGTGGTAAAATTGTTCAATAATGAACTTCCTCATGCTTGGATTTTTACCTGTTCATGAGTATTGGCTAATGACCAGTTTGGCCAATGGACCATGGGAAATTGTTATATTACGGGAACACCTTTATAGGGCATTGATCTGTGAAGGCTTTCTAGTAATTTCGAGAATACATGTGTTTGTGACATGTTGATACCCACCTGAAGAATCTCTTCTGGATTCAGAAGGCAATTAAAGTGAAACTTGTGGTGCACTCACTTGGGTGCCACAGAAATGTGATGATTTGATTGTAGTTCACTGCTGTTACATCCTATGGGTTATACCATGCCAACAAGAATTACTCTGTTACCCAGAAAGCAAAACAGACTCGTTCAAAGACCCTGAACAAATGGGCCAGTTAATTACAGTGCTAGTGACACTCATGTGCTACGAATGTCTCCTCACATCCAAAGCAAGAGATACTGTGGACTCAGCTTTGCATATCTAGGGGTAGATATAAATGTCCAAGAATATTATTAAGTGGTTAGAAGATAAAAAATACCAAGATACATTTCCATTACCAAAGAAGATACTATATTGTCCATCATGTGCAATAGTAAGTCAAGAAATATTGTATTAAATTCACATGCTACAGTTAAATATCCTCTCAAATAATGATTAGATAGAAATCAGGAATTAAGAATTGTGGTAGTTAAGGTTCCTGTCAACTTGGCTGTGTCAAGTTTCTCAGTAGCTTGACTCTTCAGGCCGAGTAAGCTCCCACAATGAAATCTAACACAACGCAATCACTTCCATAATGGGAAATATTGTGACGTCAAATTAAAAAAAGTGTTTATCAGTGACATGGCCTGTATCCCATGCAAATGGATGTTGTGGAGCTCCTAGGTTACTTTACTCTTGGCCTGGTGTCTGCGTCTGCTGCATCCTCAAACTTCCAGTCATTTGGACTTGAGAAAGTATCCTTCCACATTATCCACACACCTTGGATTCCTTGTCCTAAGCAGCAAGAATCCTACTGTCTATCAATCTCCAGCTCATCATTCCTCCAGCTGAACAAGGAAAAAATAAGTCTTCATTATGACATCGGGATCATGTCTTGGAACTTGCCTGCGTTTATGGCTGTTTGAGCTCTTTCCTTGAGATAACCTTCTCTCTGTGTACCTACATATATAAGCTTGTTGGTTTTCTTCTCCATAGATATTAGACGATGACAATAACCAAATTTGTAATCCAGAATAGCCTTCATTATTGTGTGCTAACATTCAATATTAGTTTGAAGGGTAAAAGAAGGATTATCACTGAATAGATTCTTATGTTTCTCTAGGGGAAGATGCTGAACAAACGATAGTTATTCTAGATATCACTTAATATTTATCTTTCCTGCCAGCTATAGTGATTTCAGGGATGAAGAGACAGAAATGATCACTACGAAAGAAATATAAGTACACCCAGACATCTTAATGCCACAACTTCTGCAGGCTTGATGGTGGACCATTGCACCTGATAGAATTGTACCTGACAAAATAGAAGTTAATAGTGAATGTTGCTATATTACATAGTGGTTTTAGAACTTACTAATGTACTTATGTAACTCTACCCAACATGAATTAGAATGGACTGAAAGGGAAATATTTGCTAAAGCTGGTCTTGGTAACAACAATACGGACTGGCAAATCACCTGAGCTTTATGTCCCTTCCAAACTGGAAAAGTTCAGAAAAAACGAAATGAAAAATCTAAGGAAGAAAAATAATAATGGAAGGTAAATGTGTTTTTCACATAATCTTGTGTCAATCTGAGGATATTAAAAATAAAGGGGTAATGTCTAGACTGTCAATCAGGTCACAGCCTGATGATGCCTCTTTGTGGGCATGGCCTTCTCATCAGGATTCTGGGAATTTCCTCTTTCTGCTTTACCTTCCTGTTGAAGAGCCAAACTGGGAAAGCTAGGGAATTCACAATGAGACCTGAGGGAGCTATACGGCATGGACTTCCTCCCGTGCTAATTTGCTTCCACTGCCATTGGTGCCCAAACCGCCTTGTGATCTTCCTACATTCTGCACCAGTGAAAGTAGCTGTGTGTGTCTGAAGAGGGATTTATGGACTAGTATTGGACTTATGGTCAAGGATGTTTGGTCAAGAGTGTTTTCTCAAAATATCATTACTCTTTGATGTGAGACTCTCTTTTTTGACTGGTAAAACATTTAGAGAGTAAAGTAGTCAAATTGTAATATACATTTTAATTTTTTATTATATCTCTGGAAAAAGATCAAGAAGTAGTGTGAAGTATAATGGATTTCCTTATATATGGCCTTCCTGACACTGGACTTGTTGTTGTGCCAAGATGATTTGCTGGTCATAATCTTGGAAAAAGATTGAGCAGTTATATTATTTAAATAAGCAGCTTTGGCCATGAATCAGTTTCACTTCTCCAAGAGATTACATTTCCACAGGAAATATTGTTGAAGAATTTTCAAAGTCTTCACATTCTGTAGAAGAAAGCTAATCAAAGCAGTACATCTAAATGTTTGTTTCAACTTCATGAGAAATTAGTGTAACAATAAGAATCAGGACACAATGCCTCTTGCTTGGAATTGCATTATAAACAGCTGCTAAAAGTAGAACAAGACATTGCTAATTAGTGTCACTCTTCAGTTATGGATAACACACTGCAAACTGGAAATAATTAAATCTAAGTTAAGAGAAAAGGAAAGAAAACAAAATAATAAATGAATGAGTCTATAGGTCCCTTTGCGATTCATTTGAAAAAATGTTTTGCTGTGTTTAGCAAAGATTCAACTGAGTATGTGCTTGCTTTGGCAGCACATATACTAAAAAAGATTCAACTGAGTATTGTATCACATAATACTTCCAGCAATTGCATAATTATCCATTTATCATGTAAATATCAGACCTACAAAATACAGAAAATATTGCATTCATCATTCTTTTTCTCTCTTCTATTCAATGTATTTCATTAGGTCTGATATGAATTTCAGTGGTTGACTTGGAAGTAAAAGCTTCATGAATTAGAAATCTTTTCAAAGAAAATGACTTAGAAAAATTAAAGCAGATTAGAATATAAAACAAAACATAAGACATCATTCGATTATTAGGATAACTGCAAAAGCTTGAATGTTGCTTCATTCAAGGCCCAAATGATACCACAAGAAAACATCTTTCAGTTGAAATTTGTTTTTAGTTGGTTACATGTACTCTCTGGTTTCTATATTATAACATAATAGGATTAAGCTTCTCATGCTGCAAGCTTAGTCTAAAATCAGTAGGATTCAGTAAAACTTTGTTTCTTGTCAATGCCTAGGATAACTGTCTTCATGCCATGCTGGTTAAGTATAAACATGCAGCTCATTCGTTAACTATCTTCTCCCAGAACTAGTTGTAAAATTTATTCCAAGAAAATTTAGATAGAATATTGTTACTCCAAAAAAACTACCAGTAGAAACATTAAGTGATAATGAAGATGTAAAGGGAGAATTCTATCATATAAGCTGATGTAAATATTCATTTAAACAGACTTACTCAGAAAAATAAAATTTCTAGAAAATAACCAATGTTAAAGGCAAGTAAAGAGCTGAGCCCCGGTGGCAGAGTGGTTGTGCACGGGACTGCGGCCCACTGGGATGGAGTTTCAATTCCAGCAGTGGGGCTGGGCCTCCCACTCCCACCACCGGAGAGCAGTGATGCCCCCACCCAAAAAAAAACAAACAAACAAACAAAAAAGGCAAGTAAAAATCATTATATCTCTTCTTTTGGAGTCGCTGGTATATTAACATTCTTAATATGTTCTCGTACAACTCATCACAATTCACACATTTGAATCAGGCATTTGCACATATTTTGACCTCATTTTTTTCTAGACATTAACTTTCTATTGAGCCCTTGGTATCAGCTCTTTCCCCTCCCATAAGTCCTGCATAGATTGTACATTGTTATTATTTTCATCTCTCGCACTGACTGCTATCTCTCTTCCCCCATGTTTTCTATTGTTTTTCCCCCTGTTGAATGGTGTATGGTTATTCACCGATCATTGAAATTGACTCTTCCTTTCTCCCTTCCTCTCCTTGTCTTCCCCCTACTTTTCTGGTATCACTATTTCCACTCCTGTACCTGTGTACATGTTCTGGTCTAGTCTGAATTGGGAAACAGCACTGGGGTAGTATTAGGGGGGTGGGGGTGAGGATGCCTCAAGGAACCAGAGGAACATAGTGTGTTTCACTGATACTTTACTATACCCTGGTGTCTCATCCCTTCCCTGTGGCCCCTGTGGGGAGATAGTCCCACTGTCTACAGATGCTCTTTGGCTCCAGGTCCCTTCATTCTCAGCAGTATGTTTATGCTTGTTAAGTGTTTCCTGATGCCCATTATCTAGTTCCTATGACTCCTCATGTTCGCACCAGTGGTGTGCTTCTTCCATGTGGACTTGTTGCTTCATTGCTGAATCTTGGCTTATGTAACTTCAAGCCTTAAACACTACACACTGTATCTTTTAATAGCTGGGAGGCATCAGCTTTCTTCACCACATTTGCTTATGTACCTGTTTGTCTTTAGTGATTGTGTTGGGAAGGTGAACATCTCAGACTACTGATTGTTCTTATATGGAGAGAGGGTATAAGCAGACATCCAAATACAACCCCTACCTCTATGTATTGCCTTACAACTGTATGTTCATGGACCAATTCCTCTATTTTTGTGGATTAATGTTTTTATATATGTATAACACTATGTTTATACCTCTATTCATTGCTCTGCTTCCTTGGTCCTTTCTCTCTTTTCTTTTACCTTCCTTCTTCCCCACTTTCGCTTTCCTGCTGGCACCTCCTCTTAGTTAGTTTGCTGTTGCTCTGACACCCGCCACTCCACCCCCGCACCCATGATCCCTATTTCCTTCTTGTTATTGAGCTTATTGAATTTGAAAGATTACATAGACTAATTAGTTGAGACAAGTATACTATAATCAATGCTAAAACAAAAAATCTAACTGCTGCAGAACTACGTCCATGTTGCTGGGATAGAAAGAAAACAAAATTAAAGTTATTGAAAAATAGATCATTTGGCATCATTTATGGGCCTATCGGAAACAATCTTATGGGGCTGCATTCAACCTATTCAATTATCTCATGATATTCTTTAGCTACAAATAAATGTCTGGAGTTGGATGTATGAAAGTCTGTTGTACACTTCCCAGTCCTGTTTTTCCTCAAATTTGTTATGCTTGAGTCCACTGCTATAGTCACTGTTTCAATGTTATAATAATATAAATTCAGTTGGTTGCTTAGCCATGATAATTCCAATTTCATTTAGTCATACCTTATTAAACTCTTCATGATGTACATGAATAAAGGACACCATCAATTATGATTTTTGCTCACATTTTCTTTCAACTCTATTTGAGAAAAGAAAGTTTATAAAAATAAGTCACAATACACAATGTGAAAACTGATTAATCTTGAGTCTTAAATGTCAGTCTGAAATAAACAAAAGGATATTCAATTAATTGCTATTACCCAGCATGAGAACATGTAGTATATAAGTTAATTCTACTTTTCCATTAAAACAGCTACTATTTAATGAGTATATGCTATAATCAAACATTGTAGTGCTTTGCATATATTATCTCAGAAAATTGCTCACATTTAAACAAGTCAATGAAATGTAACATAAAAAACAAGAAAATAAGTTTCCCCAGGCTAAGAGACTTCATTCATTCTTTCAATTATTAAATAACTTAAACAGACACGGGTGTTTATTGCTTACACAAAATAAAGGGCAATTTTGAATATCATAGTGCTCACTTGTTCCAGTTTATAAACCACAGGGGTTAAGTTGCAATAAATCCGAAAGTAAGCAAACAACTATATCCCTGCAATATATAATGAAATGTAAGAAGCAAATATGATGGACTTTCAAAGTTTATAGAAAAAATAGATGGAGATATGAAAATATGTTGATTACTGGTACAGACTTCAGAATCTACTTTTATTAATGTAACATTCTGAAGATGTAGTGGGGGCTGGAATGAGAATAGCCATAGTAGAAACAAATTTACAAACCCTACTATGACATTAACGAACCAAACAATTACACTAAACAATATAATATGCATCCAAATTTACAAGTTGATGTAAATAATTTCCAAACCAATATTAGTTATTTGTATTCTCATCTGTGATTCTAGGAAATGACTTGCCTCAACTTGCAATTGAGTCGATAGTTTTCTAAATCTTTTAAAGACAAATTCATCTTTTTTAGTTGTAATACCAGTTCTTTTAGTCATATATCTTATATGAAAAGTTTCCCTTTTTTGAGCTCTTACTTTATACTAATTTATTATTGATTTTTTTAACCTGGGTTAAAACTAAAAAAAATTGTTTTAGTTACTCAAAATCCCAAACCATGTATGTCTTCTTGTAGTTCTCTATAGGATGTCAACCTTCTATTTTCCTAGTGCTACATATCACTGATGATTTAAAATAGATGACTCTTGCATTTAATACAGATTTTCTAATAATAAGCCAGGGCATTTATCTGACACAAATTATGCCTTTGCAGCTCATTCTTTCCATATATTCAATATATTCATTGTGTGCCTGGCAATTCTAACATGATTTCTTTATAGATTTGGTTATACTCTCCTTTTTTCCCACCCCTTTTCTGCTGACTGCAGCACAGATG
Source organism: Nesogale talazaci (assembly GCA_004026705.1). Taxonomy (NCBI): domain Eukaryota; kingdom Metazoa; phylum Chordata; class Mammalia; order Afrosoricida; family Tenrecidae; genus Nesogale; species Nesogale talazaci. The sequence goes on along the minus strand of PVJH01002699.1, from coordinate 100,133 downwards.
CTTTTATTCTGTGTGCTAAGATTTTTTATTGTGAATTCACCCCCTTATCGTATTCTTCTTTGTATTAAGGAGTGATACTAATGATTCTTCTAGTTTGCTTCTGCAAGACAATTGAAACACTGCTATATTGGCATTGGTTTAAATATACTGTAAGTTGAGTGTTTTGCTGAGAACAAACATTTCTTTTGAATATGTGCATACTGCAGCATAGATTGTACTCACATCACCTTTAAACATAGTTCTGTTGATATAGATTCACACAGAATACACTTGCATAGTCAAATATGTTTTAAATAGTTTTATATACATCGCTATCATTAGTTCTAGTGCTCTCCCCACATCTCACTCTCTCTATTTGCTCCCCAATTCCCATCACTTAACCCACTCCCAGTCCTCCTTCAACCTTTCCTTCAGTTATTGTCTTTATTCTCTGCTCCCTCTGTGCTTCATAAACGTGGACATCTAACAGAACAAATGCTAGCAAAAAACCCAAAATGTAAGGGAAAATTATCAATAATATAAAAGTTGGAAAGAAAAGTAAGAACGAAAAGACCACCAACAATATTCAAAAAGCCAGAGAAGAAATTTCTATCATGAGACAAGAAATTAATATTTAGGTCTAGAGTAAATTCAGGTTAGGTTAAACAGAAGGTCAACTGACTAACTATCATATTATACTGCAGTTTGACCCACTGTAAGCAAGTTTACAATAATCTGTCTGATAGCAAAGCTGTCTATGTCCCACACCTGTGGTCAGAGGGGAGTCTGCCAGAAATTTAATCTGACCAGATACTTTGCTGATGAATTTTGAGCTCCTGCTGCCCTCCACTGCCTCCTACAAACAGACTGTTCACATTTTAAGTTAAAATGTTGTGCTAGTCTGGGTAGACTAGAGAAACAAATTCATAGGCACACATATGGATATAATGTTTGTATACATGAAGAAAGGAATATTGAGAAATCATCCCAACCCAGTCCATTTCAAAGTCATAAGTCCAATATTAGCCCATATGCTATATCTATATAGTCTCCTTCCAACTCATGAAGTCACAGGTCAGTAGGTGCAGAGTTCTGGTGTTGGCAGGGGTCTCCCCTTGGCTCCTCACTTCCAGGGCTCAGGGTCCATCAACAGCATCCAGTGGTGGTAGAAGCAACTCATCGCTGACAGGGGTCTCCATGTGGCTTCTCCAGCTTCAGAGGTCTGGTTCCATCAGGGTACAACCATGTGGTTTCTCCTCCGACTCATCCAGCTCCTCAGATGCTGCCATCTTGTCTTGTCCGTAGTTCGTTGTCTCCCAACAACTGGGGAGATGGCTTCTCTTCTTCATGAGGGTAATATCACGATATTTCCCAGAAGTCTCAGGAGAAAGCCATGCCACACAGAGGCCTCATTGGCAACTCAATGGATATCTCTCCATTAACAGGCTAGGCTCCACCCCTCTATCCCAATCATGAAATTGGCATAACGAATACATGACCACCACAAATGTGTTTATTTCTTTATATTTGTATTTTATTATTTTCATCTTCAGACCACAGAGTTTGCTGTGCTTCTTCAATGGGATTTAGTTGATGCCTCATTAAATTGATGGCTGCTTGTTTGAAAGCAAGTCTTACAGACCAAATATGGGTCTGATGGATAGTTGGGCACTATGTGTTTTCTTCACCACACTTTGCTGTAGCAAGTCCCTTATCTTCAGGGATTCCTTCATGAAGTCGAGTATGAAGGAAGGTTATAAGAACTAACTACGTGGATTGTTCTAGAATTAAGTGGGATCCCAGAACCCATCATTTTATCTATGAGTTGTGAATGACTCTGGCTTAATTTAGTGGAGATACATATTATCTTTTTATGCAAAAAGCACATCAACAAAATAATCAAAAACAAATAAACCGAAAAGAAAAATACTTTGCTAATAATCCCCCTAGGGTATAAGGCGATTGCATCGATAATATTAAATATTTATATAATGGCATAGGACTTAAGGCACTATTGAGAGGAAGAGTTTATGCAAGTATAGTTTATCTGTGAACTGCAATCCATTAACTGATGCTTTGCACAGATTGAATTCTTAAATGATAGCGCTCTATTTACATTGATTATGAGTTTCTGTTCTGATCCTTTCGTTTATTTTTCTCCCATTGTACCAGTAACAGGCTTGCTGACTACTCTGACCATGAAGTATGTTTGTAGTTCAAGTAATGGGAGGCCTCCCACCTTTTTCTTCTTTGTAAAGAACTCCTTTATTTATCCAGGATCTTCAACCTATGCATAGAAAATTGGTAATTTATTTATCCCTTTCTTTAAGTAATGCATTTGGCCTATGGTGTGGGATTACATTGTATCTAAAGATTATTTTAGACAGTACTGAGAGTATTTAGATATTAAAGACATTTTTACATGATGTTGTCTATTGTACCGGTTGAGAATAATTTTGTTTTCTTTATATTGATCTTTGATATAAAACCTGTACTACAGACTGTAGTATATAATCTTCTTCAAAAAGGGGTTCAACTTTACCATACTTTGTGCTGTGTACACTTAACACATTGGTAATGGGACATCCCTGAATTCTGAAGCCATGATCTTCTTCACATATTTTAGCATTCAGATTATTTGTCCAGCATAAAAACTGAATAAGTACGGTGAAAGGATGCAACGCTGATATACATCTTCCTGACTTTTTTGGTGTGTGTGTGTGTGGGGGGCATATCACTGCCTTCTGGTGGGCGTGGGAGCTACCTAGTGCTGCTCTTGAGAACCGCCGCTGAATTTGAACCGCCAAGTCCACGGGCTGCAGTTCCGCACTCAACCACTTATGCCACCAGGGCTCAGCCCCACATTCCTGATTTTAAACTGGCAGTAACCCTTTGTTCTGCCCCAAGAACTGAATCTTATTTGATGTAAAGATTTCCCATGAACATAGTAATCTTTGTTATAATCTATCTTATCAAATGTCTTTTGCATAGTCAATATAAGAAAGATAAATATCTTTCTGGTGTTCTCTGCTTTCATTCATGATCCATCTGAAATCAGTAAGACTGCCCTCTTATGAAGCCATTCTGAATTTCTGTCAGTTTCCTGTCAAGTTGATAGAGCTATAAAACAGAGAGAGAGAGAAAGCGTCACAGTGATAGCCAAAATTTTTTTTGTGTGTGTATGGCCCTGGTGGTCCAATATTTTGGCTTCTACATTTACCCAAAAACAAACAAAAAAAGAATTTCTTTTTATCTTTTCCTTTCTTATACCATTTTTTCTCTTTCTATTACAACTTGCCCTTCTTTCTTCCTCTCATTTCTTCTAAAGAAATGATATCCATTTTATTTTTGTTTTGGGTTTTTATGCTTTCCTATTTCCTTATTTAAACCAACATTCAAAAAATAATAATCTTAATACTTCACTTATCATTTTAAAATTTCCCTACAGGGTATTTTCAAAGTATCTTATTATTCATCATTAGAGAAATTAGAGGTGCAAATTCTTCAGTCAATCAAAATAAGAAAAATTGTTGGAAGCTGTAGACATGTAGCATAAATCTAGAGAAATCTGAAGCGTTTTTGAATTATTCTAGAAACTTTCATAGTTATAGGCCAAAAAAAAGCAGTAAAATTTCTATACAGTAGGAAAAATAATCAAAATATGGCAAGTCTCAACCATTTATGCTATACAGATGACAAACTGTCAAACTATTACAAATATATAACCCTATAAATATACTTATTCTAACCACAGATTTCTGTGTGCTTATATTTTGTATCAATTAGACTATGCTTTATTCAATAAAGTAGAATTTTATTTATAATTACTATTATTGAAAAATTGCTAACATATTCCTTAAAATTACTTAAGTTTATATTTAATTCATATTTTTGGGGGGAGCATCACTGCCTCTGGTGGTCATGGGCGCTACCCAGTGCTCCCTCCTCCTGAGAGCTGCCACTGGACTTGAACCACCAAGCCCGCGGGCCACAGTCCCGCACTCAACCACTTCCGCCACCGGGGCTCAGCCCTATTTAATTCATATTTTAATAAAATTCCTCAATAGATTAAATGCTATATAGAGCATCACTTAGTGTTATGTAAATGAACTATTAATATCAAAATCTTAATCTATATTATCTTTTTCCTCTATAATATAGAATACTTCTCAAAGAATGAAGTTAATTGCAAGCATGTGAGGAGGAGAATATTTAGAACCAGGATATATTCTAAGATACAAACATTAATTCTAAACATTCATATATACTGATATGATAAGGAATTTATCTATCATTGTTCATTCTTATAGAAAAATCATTGTAAACTTTTCTCCCTCTCCTGTTGAAAAGGTGGTAGAGATAAAATATAGAGTGCTTGTATAGATTGTATTTGTAGATGTGATATTCTAGTTTATACTTTATCCTTCAGTATTCAGTAATACCTTTAATTAACTAAACGTCTTCTTTAGCAATATGGAAATGAAAAGCGTTATTTTTAAAAATAATGCAAGTATATATTTAAATTCATCTTCAAGAATGGTATCATGTTTTCAAATCAAGTTCCTAAAACCATATTCCAAGTCAAGGATTAAATGTCATTGACTTTTAATACTGATTTGATAGGATTCATTTCCCAACTAAGGAGAAATGTGATTGTAGTAGAATTGTAAATTAAATCAAATGCCCATTGGTTGTGCTTTTGGTGTGTGAAATTATACACCTAGTAGAAAATTCTGAAGCTAATTTAAGCTATTTTAAAAATTCAAATGGGAGAACAGGTGAGTCATTTAATGAGAGACATGATTATTTTTCATATACCATGGTAACATTTGAAATGCACCTAAATTTGATGAAAATTTATTTTGCAAAGTGACATTATTGTAAGCTATCAATTTTTTTTAAATGTAGTTTTCTGTGTAGTTGATTCTTTCTATAGGATTCTTACTTTGTTGTATGTTTTTGTTTCACTAAAGTAGCATTATCCTAGTGCTTATGTCATCTTTTTTTTATTAACGAATTTTTATTAGCTTTCTTTTTCTTATTAACTGTTACTAAGAAAAGCCATTTCTTAATTGTCTTTAGATCAAATTTGTATGTAAATTGGAAGAGCTGCATATAATTCTTGGTTAGCCACACTTGAAGGCAAAACAAGGGTCTCCAGGGGTGTTGGGCCGCTGGCCACAAAGTCAGCTAGTTAAGTCCACCAAGAACTTGACGATGGCAACAAGTGTGCAAATGTGGTCTGCATACAATTGATATTTGTATTGATCATGATGAAAGTTGTGTGAGTCCATAATAGAATGATATATTTATAAAAAGAGCTTTGTGTTAGTCCGGGTAGACTAGAGGAACAAATTTCAGAGACACGCATATAGGTATAAGGAAAAGGTTTATATGCAAAAGGAGTGGGACATGGAGAAAGCATCCCAGCCCAGTCCAGTTCAAAATCATAAGTCCGATATTAACCCATATGCCTGAAATCAGTCTATAAAGTCTTCTGACTCACGAAGTCACAGGTCAGTGGGTGCAAAATCCCTGTGCTGGCAGGGCACCTCTCCTCCAGGGAACAGGGTCCATCAACAGCAGAAGCAACTCATTGCTGGCAGAGGTCTCCATCTGGCCGCCCCAGCTTCAGAGATCTGGCTCCATCAAGGCAAAGCTGTGTGGTCTCTCCGCCAGCTTCTCGAATGCTGCCAGCTTGTCTTGTCCTTGATTAATCGTCTCTCTAACTCCCAGCAACTGGGGAAGATAGCTTCTCATCGTCATGAGGGAAATATCGCGGGATTTCCCTGAAGTCTCAGGAGAAAGCCATGCCCACATAGAGGCCTGGTTGGCTGCTCAATGGCTATCTCCAGATTAACAGGCTAGACTCCGCCCCTACATCTCAATCATAAAATTAACATAAGCACATGACTGCCACAATCTTCAAGTGAAAAACATGAGCCTGTCGACTACAAATGTACAGTATTAGAAACTCTAAATAAGATTGCAATGAAGAGAAACAATTCCATAGCCTTACGTGTGACTTTTAGTTTACATGTAAGAAAGGCTGGAAACCCTTTCAATGATTTAATATCAACATTTCAGCAAGCAGAGGTGACTTCAATGACAATATAAGTTGCTTAACTGTTTCAAAGTGAAGCAAATGTACATGGCATTAAAGGGCAAGTACAAATTGTACTTAAGTAAAAAGTTTATGTGGCTAAAATTACTCTATTATAAATCTCATATTACCTGTGGATTCAGGTACACCTTTCTCTCAAGAGTGTAAGTATGGACAATTAAGTTATAAATCTTTCTGCTCAGCTTATGCTGAACATCTACAATTTTAGGCTTTCAGTGAACTCAGAAATGTAGTTCATCACTTTAAAATCTTATTATGAGAGCAAATAAATTTGTGTCCTTTGAAAACAATCTAAATTTAAATGACTTATCATCATAAATTGCACTGTTATTTCCAGTGCAACAGGTTCTTGTTTATAAAAGAGAGTATTTTCAATTTTGAAATAATATTTAAGCTCAAGTGTCCTCCTACCTTCAGGTCTCTATTGCTATATTGTAAAAAAATAAATAAAATACATAAAGATTAAAAGGGGCTTGTATCAAGGGCTCAGGTGGAAAATATTGGGAAATATATGTGGAAATATGTGTGCAAATGTGCTTGATACAAATGATGTACTGAATGTTGTAGTAGCTGTAAGAGCCCCCAATAAAATTAAAAAAAAAAAAATAAACTGCTAAAAAAAAAAAAAGATTAATATCCTAGGCATTAGCAAGCTGAAATGGAGTGGAATTGGCCATTTTGAAACTGACAATCGTGTGATTTACTATGCTGTGAATTACAAGATAATAAGTAATGACAACGCATATATCCCAAAAAGGACACTTCAAGGTGTATCTTGAAGTTCATTGTTGCCTGGGAAATGAAAATATATAATCACTTATGGGGAATTCCAATTCATACAAATATATTTCAAACTTACACACTAACCACTGAAGTCAGTGATGAGGAAATTGAGGAATTCTAACAGTTTCTTTGTTCTGAAATTGATCAAATATGCAATTAAGATACATTAATATTTATTGGTTATGGAAATCTAAAAGTTAGAAACAAAGAAGAGCAGTTGGTGATAAAAATGTAACATGACATAATTTTATAAGATCAATGACTTTCCCTTTCAAACAACATTCTATAAGATAAATATATCCTCTATACATGGACTCTGTCAGAGGTAATATTGAAGAATCAAATTGTCTGAACCTGCAAGAAGTAGAAATTATCAAGTATCCTAATTATCACATCCAATAATGACTGAGGAACAAACCTTTTGCTTCTCTGTAAGTTCAAGTAGAAGTGGAAATCAATTTTTTAAAAATCCAGGAGTCAAATTGCAATCTAGAGTATATCTTATCTGTATTTAAACAACAATTCGAAGAGATTTGATTCATTGAACATTGATAGCAGAAAACCTGTTGAGCTGTGGGATGAAATAAAAAACATAATAAATGAAAAAGCAAAGAAATATTTAAAATACAAGAAGACAAGAAAAAAGTGGATGTCAGAGACACTCTTAAACTTGCTCTGAAATGTAGTGTATCTGGAGAACATGAAGTAAAGGAGGGACAAAGAAGAACATAAAATTCAAAGGGCATATCAAGAAGACAACCTATATATTATTGATCTTGTTTATTAATACAATTGAGTTTGTTCCTACCCCTAACAACTGTAAGCACAACAGAAGAAAGCATTAGCTGGTCCAGTGCCAATGCCCAAATAGTTTCTATGCTAAAGTCCATTATTGTAGCCACTGTGCCAATCCATCTTCTTAAGGACCTTCCACTTTTTCTTGCTCTTTTACTTTACCTATGTAATGTCCTTCTCCTGGGACTGGTCTCTCCTGATAACACATCCAAAATACGTACGCCAAAGTTTTGCTTTTATTGCTTCTAAACAACACTCTGGCCTCACTTTGTCAAAGGCATATGTTTGTATCTTTGGCAGACCATGCTACTTCCAATATTTTTCTCCAACAGCACAATTCAAATACAAAAATATATTTTTTCAGTTTCCCAATGGAATGTCCAATTTTCATATGCATACATAGCAAGTGAAAACAACACGACTTGGGTGAAATGCAAAGTGATCTACCTGTTTTTCAATACTCCGAAAGAGTTCTTTTGCAGCAGATTTACCAAATGCAGTGCATTCTTTGATCACGTTACTGCTGCTTCCATGAGAATTGATAGTGGATCCAAGGAAGACAAAATCCTTGACCACGTCAATCATTTCTTTGTTTATAAATATGTCATCGTCTGGTGTAAAAGTTTGAGGACTTTTAGCCTTGTTTACATTGTTATAATCTATACTGAAGGGCGCAGTCCATGATCTTTATTATCAAGTGAGTCAAATTCTCCTCATTTGCAGCAAACAGGGTGATATAGTTTATATATCCAAGGCTGTAACCCTTCCCCCCAATCCTGATGCTGCATTCTTAGTCCTAAGAGTCAACTTCCCTAATGATTTCCTCAACCTATAGTTTGAATAAGTATGGTGGTAGGGTATGCCTTTCACATATAACCATCCTAATGTTAAGCAATGACCTTTTGATCCATGTACAAACTGGTCATGAGCACCATGAACTGTTCTGGAATTCTCATGCTGCCCAAGGCTCCATAATTCATTATGATCCAAACCATCGAATGTCTTGGCATAGTCAATAAAACACAAATAAACATCTTTCCAATATTCTCTTCTTTCAGCCAATATTCACGCGACATCAACAATGTTATAATTCCTTTCTCCATATTCTCTTCTGATTCTGATCTGAACCTCTGCCAGAATCCTGTAATATACTGCTGTAACCTTTGTTGCATGCTCTTCAGCAACATTTTACTTGTATTTGATATTAATAATATTGTTCAATCATATGAGCATTTTGTTGGGTGTGCCTTCTTAGAATGTGTACCATATGAATCTCCTTCAGTCAGTTAGCCAAGTATTTGGCATATTCCCCTCCCAAATTTCCATGCATGGACCACTGAGTGCTCCTAGTGCATCAGCTTGTTGAAACAATTCAATTAGTATTTCATCAATTCCTGTTTGGGGCTAATGCTTTAAGTGAAGCTTCAATGTCTTTCTTCAGTACCATTGGTTTTTGCTCATATGCTGCCTGCTGAAATGGGGTGGACTGTTGATTCGTTCTTTTTGTATAGTGATCCTGTGCATTTTTTCCTTTCTTTTGATTGATGCTTTCCATGCCATTTTAAGTTTTGCCCATACATTCTTTCAGTATTGCAACTTGAAGCTTGACTTTTTCCTTGAGTTCTCACAGCTTAAGGTATACTGAGCAAGTTTTTCCTTTTTCATTTTCTAACTCTAGGTCTTTGCACATTTAATTACTATATTTGATTTTGTCTTCTAGAGATGCCCTTTGAAATTTTCAACTCAGCTACTTGCCTTTCTAATTTCTTCTATTTTCTTTAGTTATTCCACAATTAAGAGGAGAAACTCTTCTAAAATTTTTTTTCTGTTCAATCAACTTTTGATTTTTTCATGAATGATGTTCTTTATGTTTTCTCACAACTTAACAGAATTTCTATCATTCATGTTCATTGCATCAAATCTTTTCTTCAGGTGCTCTCCATATTCAGATAAAATAGAATCAAAATTGTAATATAACTCTCATAAACTTGTTTTTATTGTCTTCAACTTGAATCTAGATTTATACATAAGCAATTGATGATCTGTTCCACAGTCAACACCTGGGATGGGAATATTGAGTTCCTCCATTGCCTTCTCCCACAAATATAATCATTTTGATTTTGAGTATTCCATCTGGAGAAATCCATGTGTATATTTGTCTTTTATATTGTAGAAAACTGATATTTTCTATGAATGAGTCATTGGTCTTGCAAAATTCAATATGCTCTCTGAGTATATTTTCCAACTACACTTCTTCCTTTTTGATTCCAACATCTGCATTGCAATTACCAATAATTATTAATACATCCTTATTGCATGTTTGAATGATTTCTGATTAAAGGTGATTGAAGAATTCTTCAATTTCTTGAGAATAACTCTTGTAGTTGGTGCATGAATTTGAATATTAGTTGTAATGTTTGGATTTTCTGGATGACAGAATATATATATATATATATATATCCATCTCTATCTATCTATCTATATACTTAGCACAGACTGAATTGTACTTTAAGAGGCATTGATAAGGTATTTGTGACATCTATGTTCATTGTGTTATTCCTGGCACAGTAACCATATGACTTTTTTGATTAAAAATGGTCAAACCAGTTAATTTCAGCTCACTAATATCTAGGATATTTATCTTTATTGTTTCATTTTATTTTTAATAACCTAGTATTTTCCTAAATTCTTCTTCTGTACATTGCAAGTCCTGATTATTAGTAAATTTTTGCAGCTAATGAAGAATCCCCAAACTCCACTCCTACAGACTTTCCTCCATTCATGTAAACTGGGCGGGTTCTACTTTGATAAAGCAGCCCCTCCTCAGACATATTTGAATGTCTTCTGATCTAAGAGGCCTCCCTCCCACACCTCCCTCCCACACCATCTCCCACCATGTGCTGCTCCATTTATTAGACCTTTAGTATGGGACAGTGTTCCAATGCTATTCTTAAGGTTTTAGCAGTTACTCCCTCTGAAGTAGGCAGCCACTTCCTTCTGTGTCGTAGTTCTTAGCCTGGACATTTCACTTCTTAATGTTCACTTTCATTGATCCTGCTGGCATATATCATAACAGGAACACAGATTGCAGAATCATAGAAACACTCAAGCCACGAGACAATGGCAATCTGACCGACAAGTCATGGTTAGAATTAGAAATCCAGAGCTGAGCCCTGGTGGCGTGTTTGAGTGCAGGATCTGTGGCCCATGGGCTTGGCGGTTCAAATCCAACGGTGGCTCTCAGGAGCAGCACTGAATAGCACCCACAACCACCAGAGGTGGTGATGCCCACAAAAACAAAACAAACAAAAAAAGAATCAGACATCCAAAAAAGGAATAATATGCTCAACGTACCTCAAACTAAAAGAACTGAAGATAAAATTTTACCCTGAGTTTCAATATTAAAGAATTCTACGTGCCAATTGTGTGTGCGTGCACACACACACATAGTGTGATTTTCAGCAATAGTAGTTCCATTTCAGATGAAAAAAAGGGTTTTCTTCATGGCACACTTAAAGGCTTTGAGGTCATTTTTGGCTATGACAGAAAATTTGGGATTTCCTGGATTCCAAATAAACTTTTAATATAACTTATTTAAATAAACAGAATATGTAATTAGAGTAATGATTTATCTTTTTTAATATTCTTCAAAAATATTAATGTGCTATCTCCGAGAGAGCATTAAGAATATATATATGATTCCTCATAGAATTATAAAATAACAGACTCTCTTATTTTCACAAGTTTGCATATTAGAGAATTAAATAAGTCATCTATTTTTATTGATATGTAGTGTGTTTAAATTCATTTTTATAATTTTTTTTCCTGTAAGCAAGCTTCCTCTTTTTCCTGTGAAGTGACTGGTGGTTTTGAACTGTTGGCCTTGTAGTTAGCAGCATAGTGTGTAACCACCATGCTACCAGGGCTTAGCTTATTAGTCCCAGGTCCTCAGTTATGTGCTACCAGCTGCTCTGCCAGAAACAAATGATGTCTTCTACTCCAGTCAAAAGCTACAGTCTCAGAAACCCAGCTCTGTTCTGTCCTTACGGGTTTCGCCTGCTAGGATTTACTCAATGGCATCTGCTGCAATCATCATACCAGAGAAATATTGTGTTTCAAATATGTTTGCCCTCTATACTTTACATTTGAAAATACATTACTGCAAATCCATTTTATCAGCAAATATTACTTATATATAAAATAATAAATATTCTAAATACTGAAATTCAAACTACTAGAGGTCTCCATGTAATTCTCTTACTTTGCTGCTTTTATGGTCTACATAATTTAAGTTTTAGTTTCATGAATATAAAGAAGATATTTCATTTAGGAATCTTAAATATTTGCTCTCTAAACTGTATATGTAATCACTTTTGAGAAAATTGTTACAACTAGAGGAAATAACTACAAAATATTTTAAAGTGAAAGTAAGACATTAATGATAATGTTAAAAGGTTTATGTATATAAATCTAGGTAATGCCATTTCTGACATTCATTAACAGATAGTTCCAGTACATCATGGTAGTTAGAGATTGTTTTGTCAATTTGACAGGATCAGGATTCTACCATGATATGATTTATCGTAGTATGGTCAACTCCATCTGCATGTTGAGATCATATGTGAAGTAACAAAATAGTTCTGGGTACCACTTCCTTAACGTGGTCACAGTTTTCATATAATCGAGGGAGGTTTCATTTGGGGTGTGACCTACTTTTAATGGAGATTGACACTATGAAGAAGCTAGTACATTTCTACTGCTGAATCTGAATCCTGGATCCAGATTGGGCATCTGGATAGTTCACCTCCTGTTACATTGCATGCCAGTGCCTGGAGCCATCAGTAGACGTCCAACCTTGGGTACATTCAGTTGGCTTCGGATTCAGTGAACTCTGCACATCTGACAGGAGAAGCCATCAGCTTATATGGGACCATGGACTTGAACATGGACTTAGCCATTTTTACAACTGTAAGTCATTTTTTATATATAAATGTATTTCTACATGCATACAAATATAAGCATAACTGGTTTTGCTTCTCGAGAGAACTCAGCCTAACATTCATGTTAACCAAATAGAAAATGTACTGAGAGTTTTATTTTTATTTAAAAATTATTACCTTATAAAAACCTTTTTGGATCCTATAAATAACCTATTTTATTGCACTAAAGTAGTATGAATAATTATAATAATTTTATATGTAAACTTTTTCCTAAAGTGAAGATATGTACATTAAAACAAAAACATTTTTGAAATAATTTCTGCATTCAAAACTTTCAAGATGAACTCAATTGGAATATGACATTAAGTTTTTATGATCTAATATTAATAAAGATTATAAATATAATATTTTTTCTCTTGAAGCACCAAAATGGCATCAGAATTATTTTACTAGTCAATCACACAGCAGCCCTACAAAGAAGATGACTACTCTGACTAGCTTACCAAAACTGCCATCTTAAAAATATAAAGAGTAATTTACATAGTTTTTTCAATTGCTTGATACAATATTGTGGGCATAGAGATCTGCATATTTTAATAGCCCTATCGATAGGTATGCGGGTTACTTCATCAACCCAAATAATAGATTTAGTTTCAAGTATTATTAGTAAAGAAGTCTACTTTTGTTTCAAATAGCTCAACATTTCACTTCATTTTCTCTGGCTTCCTTTGCCAGATCTGAGTCATTCCTGTCAGGCAGTCATGATCATCTTGATCTGCTCTGCATGGCATCTACTAACTGCCTTCGCCAAGAGGACTGGGGTGGAGTGTGCTATGATGTTTACCTGCATGGACAAGCACTCTCCCACTTGGACTAGGGAAGTGTCTGGGGATACATTTATTCACCTTTCACCCTGATCCACTTCACTGTGTGCTGTCTGGAGACTGCTAAATGTATATTCTTTCAAAAATGAGTTTCCTGAGAGCATGTAATCAGTGACATTTGGTTACAGAGTAACAGTGAAATGCCACATCATTTTATCAGCTCTCTTCTTCCCTGCCTTGATTTCATTTCTTTCTACTATTTACTGTCTTTCTTCTTTCTACTTCTCTTGGGTCTAAATTTTTAACAAAGAATCACACCAATTTTTTCCTGTTTCCCCATTGTACCATATTCTTCCTAGGAATGATATACTCAGAGTAGAAAAATTAAAGTTCAGTAGTTTGTCACGATGTTACATTTCCTAGTAGTATCAGTGCTTCTAAGCATCAATTCAGACCTTGATTTCAAATAATCCTCTCAATTCTGATATCTAGAATTTTAAAGAATACTATCTTAGACATAATTTCATACAACATACTTAATTACATATGGAATAAAAGATTCATTTTAATCTGAGACATAATAGAAAATAAAGTACATTCAAGAAATATCGCTTGAAGTCTACAAAATAAATTTACCTGAAAATCACATTTCTGAAGTGAAAAACACATGAAATAATTTTAAAGAAGTTTCTGATGACTAAATTAAGTTTCACTCAGCATCATAATACAAAATGATATTTAATATTGAGCACTGAACTTATTTGAACACAAGTAAGCTTTTAAAAATTATGTCAGTCCAGTGGGAGGGCTTGCTTACCTGACACTAGAACATACTATATAGCCACAGTGTTGCCGCATAGTATTGGCCTAATGATAGGTACTCTGGCCAATGGAAAAGAACTGAAAACCCAGAAGTATAATCATCAGCATACAGACAACTGATTCTTGATAAGGGCCCCCAAAATATCCAATGGGAAGCAGATGTCCTCTTCAACAAGTGATGACGGAAAAAATGGATATCTGCCTGTAGATATGAAACAAGACCCTTACCTCACTCCAAGCACAAGCATAAACTCAAGGTGGATCACAGACCTCAAAGTAAAGCCCCAAACTATTAGGGTCATCAATGAGGAAATTGGGACCAACCTGAGAACTTTGGCACAGGGAATACGTAGGCTATAAGAAATAAGGAAAGGCACAAACACAGTGGAGGCACAAATAGACAAGTGGGATACACTGAAGATAAATACATTGAAAGAATTCACCAAGAGAATAATAAGACAGCACACAGACTGGGAAAACATCATTAGCAATGGCACATCAGACAAATACCTTCTTATTAAAATGTTCAATACCCTGATAGCATCCAAAAAGAACAAAATTAACTGCCCACTGAGGAGACTTGAACAGAAATTTCACAGAGGCAGAAATCTAAATGGCCAATAGAAATATAAGAAACTTTTCAAGATCATTTGCCATAAGAGAAATGCAATTAAAATAACAATGACATACCACCTAACACCTTCAAAGATAGTCCAATTCAAAAAATCAGAAAGGAACGTGTGTTGGAGTGGCTATATGAAGACAGGAACTCTCATCCACTGCTGGTGGACCTGTAGGTATATTCAGTCACTATGCTAATTGATTTGGTAATATCTAAAACAGATGGAAATTGAACTACCATATGACCCAGCAATCCCCCTACTGGGCATATATCCAAAAGAGATAAGAAGCAAACCATGGCCAATCATCTGTGCTCCGATGTTCATCACAGCACAGTTCACAATTGCATGGTGTTGGAAGCAACCCAAATTTCCATCAGCTGATGAATGGAGTAAAAAATTGTGGCACATACACACAATGGAGTACTATGCCTCACTGAAAAGCAGTCATAAAATCATGAAGCCTATGACTGCCTGTGAAGAACTGGAGGAAATTATGCTAGATGAAGTAAGCCAAGCACAAAAGGACAAGTACAACATAAGTCTGCTGGGGGAAGCTTAAAAAATGCACTAAGAGCATAGGGGAAAAGTTACTATATATAAATACTCCTGGGGTGAGGTCTAGGTAGCAGGGGCTAAACCAAATCCTGAGCTACATATGGTAGCCAATTAAAAAGGAGGATGGGGAGGAAAAATAGCAATGTGTAGCATGGACACAGGGCACTAACCCACCCAAAGGGAGTGTATTGTTTATATCTCCATTGGGAAAAAGGGACCAAACTTAAACCCTGTGTTCAAGGATGCAAGTGTAGCTTGACAGCAAGGAGTGGGGAGTCAGTGGAGAGGTCTCAGGTCCAGTGCCAATCCCAACCACATGAATAGCCACCCCTTCCCCTGAAGAATTGACATTAGAGGACAGCACTCAAGTTTTAGCTCAGAGAGAGGGACATGTCTGACCAGAGCAGCTAGGAGCAAATGAAAGAGGAGGAAGAGAGAGTGGAGCACATGCTGGCTCACCAAGCCTTGAGGATGATATTCTCGAACAGCAAATCCACAGAGTGGAATATATGTCCACCCCCACCTTGAGGCATGATGACCCAAGGCACTATGGGGAAAACACTGGAGGCGCAGTGCTGGGATGGCGCCGGGTCTGACCTCACCTCACCAAGGCAAAGCACTAAGGGTATGCAACAGAGTATGGGGTTGCAGAGCATGGAGTTCCTGAGGTTGTGCCAAGAATAGTCTCTGGGGCCAGGATGTGGCACCCCATCAGACTCAAGCAGGAGACATCTCTAGATGCCAACAAACAGCCCTTGAATTATTTACAGGTTTTAAAAATTATTATTCTTAATTTTTTTTACTTATATATATTATATTTTTTCTGGACTTTTGTTTCTGTCATCATTTTGTTTTCTTTTGTCACTTTATCTTGCTATATCTTTTTGTGTGTGTGCACATTATTGCCTCTGCAGTTATATCTAGTTAAGATAGACTGGAAGAACAGTCTGTAGGTAAAAATGACAGGACCAATTATTCCACGGGGACATGGGAGAGGGGGAGATGAGGGAACAGAGGGATGTTGAAAAATCCATGGACAAGTGAACAGCAAATGATCCAAATCAGTGAGAGGCCTAGTCTGGATTGATCGAAGATAATGTAGTTGAGGGAAATTAGTGAAATCCAAATGAAGCCTGAACATGATAGTGAGACAAGAATTAAGTAAAAGGAAATAGAGGAGAGGAACTGCAGGCAAAAGAATTTACAGACTATTAAATACTGGTATGTATACAGGTAAATATATTTATGATAATGGGGAAATAGATCTATGTGCATATATTTATAGGGTTAGCATTAAGACAGCAGATGGACATTGGGCCTCCATTCAAGTACTTCCTCAATGCAAGAATACTTTGTTCTATTAAATTGGCATCCCATGATACTTATTTTCCCACATGATCACTGAAAACAAATGTGTGCATAAACAAAAGTGATGAAGAAAGCTGATGGTTCCCATCTATTAAAACATATAGTGTCAGAGGTCTTAAAACCAGGAAAGCTGACAACCAACCATCCATCTCAGAAGCAGCAAAGCCCACAAGGAAGAAGCACACCAGCCAATATGGCCATGAGGTATCGAAGGGATCAGATGTCAGCCATAAAAGAACTAACAATTATATCATTGTAAATAAAGGGGAGTACAGATTAGAGACCCAAAACCATCTTTAAGCAACTGGACCTCCCTTTTCAAAAGGGTCACAGGGAGGAGATGAGACAGTCAGAATGCAGTGTTGCAATGAGGAAGCATATGATTTTTCTCTAGTTCTTCAATGATTTCCTCCCCCCACTGTCATGATTCCACTTCTACTTTACAAATCTGACTAGAGCAGAGGATGTACACTGGTACAGATAGGAACCAGAAACATGTGGAATCCAGGACAGATGATCCCTCAGGACCAGGGTTGAGAGTGGCGATACAAGGAGGGTGGAGGGCAGGTGGGGTAGAAAGAGGGAACTGATTACAAGGATCTACACATGACCTCTTCCCTGAGGTATATGCACAACAGGGAAGTGGGTGAAGGGAGTCATCAGACAGTGTAAGATATGAACAAATATTAATAACTTATAAAGTATCAGGGGTTCATGAGGGAGGGGGAATGAGTAGGGAGGGGAAAATGAGCTGATACCAAGGGCTTAGGTAGAAAGCAAATAGTTTCAGAATGATGAGGACAACAAATGTACAAATGTGCTAGACATACAATGGATGTTTATATGAATTTTGCTGGTTGTATACGTCTGCTATAAAATGATTAAAATATAAATAAAAAGAAAAGGATGTCAAAAAGAAATAATTAGTTATGAATAAAATTGTGTCAGCCATCATTGGTAAATTTTGTCATAAATCACTTGTGTATAAAATATTCAACATATGTTGAGCTTTGCAAACTGGCAACTGCTCAAAGTAGAACTTGCCAAATGTTTCAGGGTTATTTCCTACAATTAATACGGAAATTGGCATTTAAAGTTTGTGTGGGCCTAGAAACTTACAGAAATAAATGTAAACTCATTTCATTTCAAAGAAATGTTCTCCTGTCTCAATGGAATTCTGGAATCTCAATGTAAACCTCGGAGGTTAAACCACCACGTTGTGATTATAGAGCACTAAAATGTCACATGTGCACATATTAAAAAAAATTCAGTACAAAGCTCCCCCTTTGTTGTCAAAGAAGAAACAGTAAATTAATTTTGCCTTGGAATTATGTGGAATTGAATTATACAAGAAAATCTTGGCAATGTTCCTTCTTTTAATTAATGTTTTGTCAGATCATCAATCTTACTTTCTCCCTGTGTATTAATACTCAATTTGTTTAGTATTTACTTAAGCCCACCTCTATTTTCTAAAGAAGAACTCTTATTTAGTTAGTTAAGATGTCCCTAAATAGCACAGCAAAAGCAATGGGGATATTTCCTACCATATTTAACATCAAATAAAGTTCCTCCTGCTCCCCACTGAAATCCAGAGTGCTTTCTGAATGAATAAGGTTAGAAGACTACAAACTAGTAAGCAAATAAGTCTACAAACAGGTGAATAAAATATTTTAAAACAGTTTATTGAAAAATAATCTTAATATTATAAAATGGTTTAATGGTTCTGTTACATCCCTGAGGCAAATATTATTTTCTTTTCAGAAAAAAACAGGTATAAATATTATCACTAAATTTTATTACAAAACTGAAAAAGGAAAGAAAAAAACCTTTTCTTTACCCTCTGGTCTTTGGTCTTACCCATTTCAGAAGCTTTATGTGAACATATTAGAAGGTACAATTACCTCATGGATCAGTGACTACTAACCTGATATGTCATTGATTCTTTAAGTCATGAGGTGAGGCAGGGAATCTCTGAAGTGGATCAAATGTCTCAGTCCTGTTAAAGGGTCCTTTATTCCCATAGCTTTGCTTCCACTATACAGGGGAGAATCAATCAGGTAGAAAAGATTTTGGGAATATTTAGTATCCCCCAAGGCAGAGAGAATAAGAAATCATCTTTAACAATTAATTTATATAAAATTTAGTTACAATTGATTTATGGAAATGAATAGATCATTACTAAATTATATGACCTTGAATAGAGGGAAAAAAGAACGAATTACAAAGAAAATATATTATTGGCTACATAGTGTAGAATTCAAAATTCAATTATTAAAATATTACACACATCAAGCTGACAACCTTTGGGAAATCACATTTCCTTTATTATTCTTAAGAGAAAAAAAAAACATTTAACCCACGTTAAACACAAGAAAGATGGCATGATAGCAAGGTTACAGAAAACGCATACATATGAATTTCTTTTTCAGTAGGTAAGCGGAAAATGGGGAGAATTATGGCCACTAGATTCAGAGCTAAAATACTAATTTACAAAATAGCAGTTATATTGGCACATAATTCACACAGCATACAATTCAAAAGTTCAATCACATCAAAAAGAATTGTACAATCATCACCACAATAAATTTGAAACATTTTCTTCATTCTTGTGCTCATCAGTATTAACCCTCGATTTCCCCCCAACTGCTCCTGCCACAGTTCCCCTCTAATCTCACTTCCATGGAGGGAATGCTGACTCAGAATGACACCCTGGCAGTTCCTGAGACTGAAGCTCTTTATAGCATAGAAAGCCGAGTTCCCCTCCAGTGGGAGTTCTACTCTGAGTTCTACTGCCAGTTTTGAACTGCCAATGATGGGATTGCAGCCCAATGCATGACTATGACATCACCATTATGCACTTCATAATCGCCTCAATGGAGTTACCTATCCTGGATTCCATATAAAGATAAACACATATTTAAAAACCTAACAATAGCAAAATGAAACAGATTAACATCATATGCACAAAAACAATTGTTGATTTCAAGCTTATTGGAATGAAGTTAAAACCATTTCCTCTGAAAGCAAGAAATAGACAAAGGTCTCCCTTTTCACCCCTCTTATTCACCATTGTGCTTCAATTCCTAGCCAGAAAGAAACCAAGTATACAATTAGGTAAAGAAGAAGTGAATTTCTCACTCTCTGCAGATTATTTGCTTTTATATAGAAAGGACTGTACTATTGGAAATAATTCAGGGATTTGGCAAAGTAGCAGCTATCAGTAAGTAGAAATCAGTAAGTAGAAATGAAGCAACAACAATACTTCAAAAAAGACATCAAGAAAATAATATGATTTGCAACAGCCACAAAAGACCCAGAGGAGGTTGTGCAAATCAACAAAAGAATACTGTATGGTTTACAATGAAGAAAGATGTGTGTCAAGTGCTAATTTCTCATTATATTTATTTAATGTGCCTATTGAGAAAATCATCGGAGAGACTGGATTATATAAACAAGAATGGGTTGTCGGAATTGAGGAAATGTTATTAGTATATGTGCTGCCGAAGCGAGCACGAGGGGACGTTATTAACATCTGTCAGATGACACAGCCTTACTTGCCGAAAAGTGAGGAGGACTTGAAGCACTTCCTGCTGAAGAGCAAGGATTAGAGAGGCTTCACTAAAGACTCTTACAATAGCATATTGCTCAAAGTGCATATTCTTTACTAGTTAAGCTATTTTACTTTTAAGACTTCAGGAAATATTTTTGGTTTATGTTTTAAAACTGATCTCAAATCAATAGCTTCATGGATTTCATCCAGGCTTTGTGCCTCCAGAAACTTCAGGTATCATGAAATGAAAGATTCTGTTCTTAGACTATAATCTCTATCAAAGAAAATTACCAAGTTTTTTCCTCTACTGCTTCTGAGTAGATTTGAGCAACCAAGCTTTATGCTAGAACAAGGAAGTTAAAAAAAGAGGGGTTCATTCTAAAACTCACCACAGCTTTTACGTTAAACCATTCACATACACCAAAACACAACCATTTTTGAAGGTATCCAGTTCTAATTAGTCCAACAGGTGACTATGACTGTGATGTTGAATTAGGTGCTGGGCTATTAATTGCATGCTGGATGTCTGAATTTACCAGCTATTCCATGGGTGAAAAAATAAGGCTGATTGCTTCTATAAAATTTTGCAGCCTCTGAAATTCTATATGGTCACTGTGTGTCAAAATCAATTTGACCATAATGGGTTTGATTTGATTTTAAATTGAAAAAATTGCCTTTGGCAATGCAGTATTTAAAGTACTAGTGTGTTAACACAAAGGTGACTTTTTAAAGTCAATCCACCACTTCATTGGAAAAATATGTACTAATCTGCTTCTATAAAGATTTCCATCTATGAAAATCCAATGGGAAATTTTGATTCTGCTATATAAGATGCTATGGCATAATATACTACTACATAAAAACAAATACACATGTTTTTGTGTATATATTTTATATGTAAATCATCTGTCATCACTGGGGTGAGGAATTAGCTCTGACATTTTTTTAACTCTGACTTTATATATTATTAGCAAATATATCATATATAGTTGGATAAATTATTTGGGTGCTTATTCACACTGATAACAATTCTATTCTTTTAACTAAAAGAAAAACACTGTAAGACAAAAATATTAAATGTGTTTGCAAAGTGTCCATAACTTCTTCCTACATTAACATCATGATATTTCTTTCTGGAAGCTTATATGATGACAGTATATTTTATCATTGTATTCCTATTGTTTTGAAATATAGGTCATTAATAATAATTGACGGTCAATTATTTAGTGAAAGACATATATCAATATGCCTCTGAAATGTGAAATTATAGCCTAATTCATTTTTTATGTTATCAGTTCTCAAGAAGGTATAGAGATTTCATTTCAAAAAAGAATGTAAACTACTTCATCTCTTTAACTATAACATTCATTTATTGTAGTTCTCTATGAAGAGATTTCATCCATAATGAAAGGAAGAATGGATCAATACAATATTAAAATAGGAAGAATTATTTCCTTACTCCAAAGCACTTTGAAAATATAATTTTCTCTTCAAATATCAAATATTAAATATATATAGCTTAATTTTCCATGCAGAATTTTTTACAAAATTGTGCTAATATTTTGATAGAATTGAAACTCTTTCAATTGTTAGCTAGGAATTAATCCACATTTGAATTTGGACTTTTAATGTCCAGAACTGTGAATGGATTTTATTTTATTTATTAAGGTCATGCATTTCTGGCTAGAATTCTGAAAATAAGCTCTGCTAGAAATTGAAAATGGTGTTCATTTAGTCTCTGCTATCTTCTCCTTTGGAGACTGTAGAAGTTTTAACTCTTCCCTTCCCACCTTCCTTTCAGGTAGGGACAAGCCTAGAGCATATTTTACATCCATCAAACACAGCGGCTGGAAATAGGCTGATAGGCGATGACCTCGCATCCTCCTCCCTAGGAAATGAATATGATCTTTAGGTATAAAGTAATGACCTTGTAATGGAGAGAACATAGAGATTTTCTAAGGAAAGAACCACAGAAGATAGGCAGAGTTTGAGTCCTTAAAGGCATCATTAACCTGCCACAAATCCTTGATAGTGAATTTGCTGATGTGTGAGAGAAAAAAACTTGTTTTTAAGTTAATTGGATATGTTTTCCAGTTCTTATATCTGATTGTAGGGAAAAGTAATATTTAACTTATCTGTTTTCCAATTTCTGTTAGAGCAAAGTTATGCAGTCAATAATGTTAAATGAAGTCTGACATAAGAGGGTGTTACTAGATAACAGGACTGCATACTAAATGGTTAGAAGAGGATCAAGAGAAAAGCTGAATATTTCATAATAGTACTGGATAGGTAGGAGGAAAGTGCATTTAGTGAAAGTTTTCCATATACTTTCCTGAGATTGCAGAAGTCACCACCTTTAGTGGAACAGAACTCTACAAGATAGGGTAGGGTCATACTAAAGGAAACAGGAAGACTGTACAGTTTACTTATTAAGCATCTAAGCGTAGTAACAAAATCATTTCATTTCCACTCATTCAAAAAGAAGTTACCAATGGAAATGAATGTGTCATGAATAGAGGGAAAGGAAGCAACAATCACCATCTCACATGTACATTAAAAAATGGCTTATTTGTAATTCCAAAATGCTTTAATTCTAAATAGAAAGGGTGCTAATAATTAAAACTGAACCACCACTTTTACAATAAAGAACATCACAGAAGCACGTTATTCTGTTTAAAGGTTTCCACTTTACTCATATGTAGATACTGATCACAGTATTCTTGAATAATCATTCTCCATTGATTTATGCACATTTTTCTTTTTTATGATTACACAGTATTCCATAAAGGATACAGAACACAAAGAAGCATCTTTTATTTTCTCCAATCAAATTTCATCTGACATCAGCAAAGAGATGTCCACTTTCCCACAGTTGACTCATATAATTTGGACTGAATTCCTGGTAGTTTCCTGTCAATGCATGACTGCAGTCACTTTAAATCATCTGTATCAAAATTGTTCTAGCATGTGGTATTATGTTTATACATCACTAAATAATTTCCATAGTTCCTTGATTTTTTTTTAGTAACACAAATAAAATCTCTTTCTGTCATTTGATCAAGTCTTCAATGTTTGTTGATATGGAAAAATAAAAGAGTTTAGTGTTGCATTCATTAGTTGAAACATCTCACACATGTCTGCTTACAGAAAATAAGTATATGTATGCTAATGCTTTCAGTGAAGCTTCAAATCTTCTGTAAGTCCAATGTGCTGTCTCCTGTATTCATAGAACATAAACCATGTGTGCCTTCCATTTTCTTTTGTTGCTTTCTATGCCATATTATTTCCAAAAATATTTTTGTTTAAAAGTATGCAGAACTAACCCTTTGCTAATTTAATATTTTTCATATGTATATTTCACTCATTAAAACCAGTTATATTAGACATGCTGTATAACTACTCTTGATATTTGTTCAACAATTTTCCAATCCTATAAACAAAAAGAATATGCCTTTGACTACTTGATAAGAAACAAAAAAAATCTTTCTAATATTCTCAACTTTCACCAAAGATTCATCTGTTATCAGCAATGCTTTCTTTTATTCCTTGTTATCTTTACAATTCTGCTTGAATATCTGTAACTCCCTGTTGAAACATGGCAAAATTATTTTGAATTGTTTTCAACAAATTTTTATTTAAACATGATTTCCACGTATTTTTGGCCACTTTATTTGGAATGGACACAAATATGATTCTCTTCCAATTGGTTCGCCAGGTCAGAGCCCCTTTCAAATTTCTTGACATTAACGAGTGAATGCTTCTAAGTCTGAATCAATTTATTAAAGCATTCTATCCGTATTCTATAATTCTTCAGTTTGTTTTCTGGCAATGTCTTCTGTAAAGCTTTTGCAACATTCTTCAAAAACCATTAGTTTTTTATCATATGCTACCTCTTAAATGATTGAATGATGACCAATTATATTGGCATAATAATTTTGTGTACCCCTTCCATCATCTTTAATTCCTCATACACAGTATAATACCATATTATACCAATGGTTTTATTGTCTTTGAGTGCTGTCTCTTCTGCATTGAGTGCATGAAATTTTGGACTTTGAACCTCTGTTAATGTACTGCTACAGCCTTTGGTGGATTATCTTCAGCAAAATTTTACTTGCATGTAATATCAATGATATTATTCTCTAATTTGAGCATTTTTGTTGGGTCACGTTTCTTTTTTTGATTTGAAAATAATTTTCTTGGCCTGTATTTCACACAGCATGCAAGTCAGTAGTACAATCACATCAAGAAGAGTTGCACAAATATCATCAGAATCAATTTTCTAGCACTTTCTTCATTCTTGTACTTGTCATCATTCATTCTCCATTACCCCTTGCTCCCCTCTACCTCAAGGAACCATTAATCCACTTACTGCATCTATAAATATACCTGTCCTGGATTTCATATGAATCTTTTAATAAATAAATCCACAGGAAAATATTAATAAAACCAACAGCACCCAACAAGCAATAAAAATTCAAAACATAGAAAAACCTCAATCAAAAAGAAAGCAGAGTGCAGTATAGCTAAGATGAGACATGCAACTTTCCTCTAGCTCTTCAATGCTTCTTCCTTCCCACTATCATGATCCCAATTCTATCTTACCAACCTGGCTAGACCAGAGGATGTACACTGATACAGATAGGAGCTAGAAACATAGGGAATCCAGGACAGATGATCCCTCAGAATCAGAGGTGAGGATGACAATACTGGGAGGGAGGAGAGAAGGTGGGGTAAAAAAGGGGTAACCAATGATAAGATTCTACATATAACCTCCTTCCTGGGGTACGGAGAACAGGAAAGTAATTGAAGGGAGACGTCAGACAGTGTAAGATAGGACAAAGTAATAAAAACTTATAAATTATCAAGGGTTTATGTGGGGGAGTGGAGATGGATGGAAAAATGAGAAGACAATACCAAAGACTTAAATGTATTCTTCAATTTTTGGCTTGATAAACATTAAGCATTTTATTCCCTTTGCATTTTCTATCTTTTGGTCTTTGCACATCTCTTTGGAATACCTTTACCTTTTAAGTTGCCCTTAAAATATTTGTTCAACAATTTTACTTCATATTTCCTCCTTTCTACCTCACTCAATATTCAAAAACAAATTCCGAAATCTCTTCTGATATTTTTTTGCTATTTTTTCTATATTTTAATGACCCCAGATCTCTTAATGAATGATGTTCTTGGTGTCATTTCACAACTTTCGTTTCAGCAACTGATAATCCACTCTCAAACTAGTTTAATCCTAGCCAGGGTTTGGATGATGACATCTGCTTCTCCAGGAACTTTTTCACAGTTGTACTCACTTTCATTCCGACATTATTCACTTGGTGAGATCCATGTAGGTTTTCTTAAAGAACACAAAGTGATCGTGTATGTTATGATAAACACATTTTTAATAGAATTGAAAACTGAATCTTTGAGAAGTAAGCCAGGAAATGTGTGTAGAATTATTTTGTTTTCAATGCACATGCTCAGGGGAGCAAGCATTTTAGTATGAGAATTTTCTGGGGAAGCTATATGCCATGCAAACTATATCCTTATACTTAACCTTGACCTTTCAAACCTTGTTTTGATCCCCCAAACTCTAAAAGCATTTAAAGGAACACATCTTGAGTACTTTGAAGATGCTGGTCATGTTTTCAAATGGTTTAAATAGAAAGGTATAGAGATAGAAATAATGTCTTCAGACATGTATAGACATAGAGGAAGGGCATGACAGATACAATATCTTCACATTTTGAAATCTTTCCTACAATTTTCTAGCAACTCTTAAATTATCCTTAGAAAAGCCCAACAAAATCCAGTCAGGGAGTCAATTCGAACTCATATCAACTGTACAGGCTTCGGTAGGGTTGCTCCTTAGACTCCAGGACTGTAATTCTTTACAGGAGCAGGCAGTGTCATCTTACACATGCAAGAGCAGTTGAGATCAAACTGCTGATCTTATATATAATATACCAATGCTGAATCCACTGTCCTACCAAAGGTCACTGCAACGGTACCATTTACTGTTGTGATATGCCAAGTAAAATAAATCATATAGAATTTATAGTACTTTTGGAGCAGAATAAGTAATTACACTACATGCTGCATTGTCACAACTTTTTATTAGTTGCATTAATCATAAAATGATAAACATAGTAGGAGTTATCTAAGCTAACTTTACCCCAAAGATTTCCATGCAAGGTATTTTTTGCTACTTCCATAAACATCCCTTGGTATGCTATGGGCAAGAGAACAATTTTGCACTTGAAATTACAGCGTGCATAGATTAAAAAGATGGATGTTCTACTGGACTCAATGGGGGCCTAGCGGGGACCAAATCAAGAAGTTGCTTTTGTTCAAGTATAAACAGCTTGACTTCATTGTAACCATGTTCAAAAGATGTGTTTTTCACTCTAACTACAAGATCAATGGAGACATGAAGACAGAGAAAGTTAGTATGAGCCCAGAAGGATGGGGATGAGGAAGATTTCTCTGACAAGCAGAAGGAACTTAGAGATAGTGAGCCCTCAGTCCCTGTATCATAAGTCCATGGTCTCCTCATAATCAGCTTGGCTAGAGAGAGTAAAGGCAGACAAACTTCTCCACAAATATTGTCATTTGTGTCTTTCTCATAGGGACTTTGACTTTATTTTATTTCAAACATTTTAAGTAATTGATATGATTATTTTACTTAATCTGTGCATGTATTAATATGTTCTATTAACCTGAAAGTTGCTTATAATTAAGAACAGTTATAATGATAGCCCAAAACTGTGGAGCGTTCAATCTGTTCTCTATAGGGTGCTATTTGCTGAACTTATGAGTTTGAACAGGTATATAGCACCAACACCACCAACAATATTGATTAAATATTAATGAATACCAACTTTAGAAAATATTTTTTATGTCAGGAAATTTGATTTCCTCATAGCGATGAAAGTGTATGATTTTGAGTTTGTGCTTCTTGTTTCAGTCTTGGGCAAAGTTGGTTCAAACACCAGGCTCTATGCAGCTTTAGTTTTCACTAGCATATGTATGATCTTCTATTCAAAGACAACATGTAGACTCTAATTACAAAGAAAGGTTTATTTATAGTATATTCTGCATAGAATTCTGTGAATCACATGTAGTAAAGTGAATCGCTCGAGTAGGCCAGTATGTGGTTTACTATGCCAATTTTTAACCACATGATATGTATATAATCATATTTATATTTGAAATTAATGTGTGAAAACACACATGAAGTAAATATGTGGAGAGCTCTAAGAAATGTCATTGGCATTAAGCGTATTCCAACTTATGGTGAGGTCATAGACGCAGAGGGGAAGCATTGTGCAGTGCTTTCGAGGCTGTCACCTGCTAGGAGCAAATGGCCAGGACTGTCTTCCAAGATCAAGCACAAACCAATTGAGCCACTCAGGAACTCCTTGGAAATGATCATGGCTTACATTTCAAATATTTTGTTTTACTATGATATTGTATGTCCTTCTTCAGCAATTTTGCAATGTGTTCATTAAATGGAGTAGCACAACTGTAAAAACAGTTCATGTGGTAACATGAAATTTATGTTGAAATGGAGAAAATACTTGCATTAATTTGATGAATGAATTTATGATGACTCACTATCTCTAAAGCATAATGTATATTGTCAAGCATAAAATAATGATAATAAGAATAAAAACAAATGATTTGCATTATCATTAAAGTGAACCCTGGGAAGTTCTGGCACCATGTACCTTCTGTTATGTACGCATTTATTTCTTTGGTGCCCAAATTTTACTGATGTCTTGGATGCTTAGATGAACTTAGTTCTTTTCACAAGTGAATTCCTGGTTTAAAATTTTCATTTTACTCTATAACAAATAAAAATGAAGTTGATTAAATTTAATCCTGCTCTGATCATCTGAGGAAGATATGCACATTTCCTATTTATAATTACAATCTCATTTAACAGTTAAATCTAGATAAAAAGGTACTCTTCAGAGTTTGCCTCATTCTTAAGTATCATACAGCTGGATCTCACTCATAAAGACAGTTTTTATATCCAATAGGGGAAGAAACTATTTCCCAGCCATGTGCCATTTGTGGTCATTGAAATATTTGAGAACTTCCTTTTATTTCACCAACCCTCTAATATATCAAATGGTATGACCTCGAGTAGAGGTTTTCCTTCTTTTTTAAAATATTAATTGTTCAGTATAACACAATTCAATAGTTCAATCATGTAAGAAATGTTGTGCTTCGTCACTAAAATCAACTTTGGGACATTTTCTTTCTTTTTGTATCTATTAGTGCTGAATCCTAATTTGCACTCACCTTATGCTTCTGTACCCCCACTTAATTATTAATCCCATTTCTGTTTTCATATATCTGGGATTATTTTTCATAATAAAATGTACAGAATATCAGGTTGGTTTTGCCAGCACACTCATGCCTAAATTCATGAGCACTG
The DNA here is from genome assembly GCA_004026705.1 of Nesogale talazaci. NCBI lineage: Eukaryota > Metazoa > Chordata > Mammalia > Afrosoricida > Tenrecidae > Nesogale > Nesogale talazaci. The sequence goes on along the minus strand of PVJH01002699.1, from coordinate 71,324 downwards.
TCTTATCTCTTGTAATACTTGTTCTCCTTATTGTTATGACACTTTTCACTTACTCTGAAATTTGGGAGATGTAATCACAAAAGCAAATTCAGTATAGATTTAATAATGGCAGTAAAATTACGAACACTACCTTGAATCAGAATGTCTATTACACACAGATCATATATATGTGTTCAAAAGTCCTTTTTGTTCAAGAATGTAAATTTCAAACTTGCATTTTATTTTTTCTCAAAATCTTGAATGCATATCCATTTCCTTAGACCTTAATATATAAATGGATACCTTCGATTAACCAGTATTTTTGTTAATAAAATTTTGTGAAGGATAATAAGACATAGTCATGTATTGTGATAATTAAGGTTTATTGTGTCAACCTGGCTGATGAACACATGTGGGATTAATTGAAGAACAGGGAGATAAATGATTCAGCAAGTCCCGCCTGTCTAGACCATTGCTCTCTGATAGTCAGACCAGTTGCAGCTGCCTTCCCTACTTCTCTGCCTCTGCTGGCAAGGCTCACTTCCTGTGAGACATCCCTGATGTCCACATCAACCTACTGTGGAGGAGCCCTGGATGTTGGAGAAACTCTGTGGAGACCACTGCCAGCACCAAGATGCTTACACGCTCACTGATTTGATTTTCCTCCTGCAGCCAGCATCATTGCGTGTGTTTTGTGAAGGAAGACTTTATATATCAATGTCAGACGTATGGGCTACTGTTGGATTTATGGGCTTGGATTAGACTGTGTTGGGATGGCTAATGTAAACTTACTCTTTACATAAAACTCTCTCATAAAATATGAGTGTTTATGAATTTTGTTTCTCTGGTCTACCCAGGCTAACTCATATATGTATCTTCAAGTTATCTATTGTTCTTCAAATGTTACTATAAATTCTGGAATAAAAATCTTCCTCAAGACATTTAGCTATAAAGATAAGGTAGCATATGGCCTGAAATTTAACTTGGAATGTTGAATGAAAGGAAAAGTTGATGAAGGAATAGAACTGTAAGCTAACAGAAAAACAATATAATGTCAAAAAATAAGTTATTTATAATAAAAATGGTGCATTTGAGCATAATTTCAATTAAATAAGTGGAAAGCAAAAAAAAAACAGAACTGTAAAGGTGTATCAAATCAATAAGAAGATTGTTCAGAAAATAAATATGCTGCCCCCTTTTTTTTAGCTATATAGTTTATCACTTGTTTTATTCAGGCTGTGAACTAAGAATTTTTTGAATATTTAAATTATTAGATAATATGAAATGATTTCAACATATTGTGAAAGATACATGAAGTTTACATTTATGTGCCCCCAAATAATTGTTTACTGGAATATAAATGTTCTTACATATTAGCATATTGCTTGTGGCTAATGTTCTACAATAATGTACTGGATGAGGTGAAATTGGGACCACAAAAATGGTAAAGCTTAAATTATTCATGTTCTGGACCTTTATGAAAAAACGTTTCCTGGTGCCTGGTTTTAACGAATGTCAAAGTCCTGAGGAAAAAAGTATAACATTTTTACATGAGTGAGTAGGTCTTATAGAATTTTTCATTTAAAACTAGAAATCGCTCTATAGGAAATAATTTCATGTTCAAAAATAAAATGAGCTTATCTTGTGGTCAAAAATAAAAGAATAAAACCAAACACATTGTTATTATATCATTGTGACTCAAAGGACCTTTATGTTCCTTTTGTTTGTGATAAACTTGCTTGTCACTGAAGATCCTGTCTATTTCAATTTTATTGCTCCTTCTCTCTCTTTTTTAAGCCACTCAGACTCTTATTTATGTTTGAGGAATAAGGAAGCTGTAAGTTACATGTGTGTATGAGTGCCTCTGTTTGTGGTTTCAAGGGAAATATTATATATTTAAACAATTTCAATCAAGAAATAAAATCAATATGACCCTGGTAGACACTCCATATCTGTGGTTCCCACACCCCCTCACCACCCTTCCATAGTAATCCAGTTCTTCTGTCTCCCTGTTACCACTCCTATCCTGGGCTTCCTCAGAGACATCAAAGTCTTTTCTATTCGTGTGTAAATCAAGTTTACTTTTCTTAGATTTTCCTCCTAATAATGATGCTATTGAATGTTTATCTTTGTAAGTTTGAGTTTGCTAAACACAGTATTTTTTAGCTTTGTCCATATCTTGCAGTAGTTTAAAAAAGGTCAATGTTTTAATTGATTCATGATATTCCATAGTATGAGTGTAACGAAAGCTTGGTTAGCCATTCCTCTGTAATTGAAATTTTTGGTTGTTTGCATGTTTATGCATTTGTGGAAATTACTACCATAAACATAGGTGTGGAGCAGACTGGCAGAGACTCTTGCCAGTACTGATATGTTTACACACTCACTGATTTGGCTTTCCTCCAGCAGTTGATTTTGAAACTAAAAGTCACCATTTCCAAGGGTCCTCAAACTATGGCCCGTGGGCCACATTTGGCCAGCTGAGGACATTTATCCAGCCCACCAGGTGTTTTTGCTGCAGCTGCTGTCGTGCTTAGCAGTCGACTCATATCAGGCCCTCAGCAAATTTGTTCATAGTTGTTTTTTTGTTGTTATTTTAATATTATCTGTCCCTCCACTGTTCTGAGGGACAGTGAACTGGTGCCCTGTTTAAAAAGTTTGAGGACCATTTTAAATTAAAAAAAAAAAGACAAAAGCTATGCACAACAGAAGGAAATATTGCCGGGCCTTGTGTCATTCTTGTAACAGTACTTATGCTTTAACACACGGTTTTTCATGTCCTCCAATTTACCAAGCCTATGACCTTCTCCAAGAACTGCTCTTAGCATGTCCAAAGTATCAGAGGCAAGTCTTGCCAACCTTGGTTTTAGGGCACAATTCTGGCTGTACTTCCTCCAAGACAGGTTTATTTGCTCTTTTGGTAGAAAGTACATAAAAGCCATCTTGTGATTGTAGTGATAAGGCTGCTGGACTTGAAAATACTGAATTAGTAAATAGCTATGCTTTCCCTCTTCTATAGGTGCTTCAAGGTAGTATCTGAGGCATTTTTGTGGACATTTTTTAAAGAATCAAAACCTACTATTTTAATTATTAAATTGAAAGATTTCAATGAGCAAAGGAAATATATAGCCTTTAAACTTTATGAAACATACAATATGTACAACCTTATGGAAATTCCTGATTTATACATATTGTAAAAATCTATTTTTATAAATAGATTGAAATACAGATTGAAAGCTTGGGGAAAAGGCATGGTATTTTAAAATTTTTGTGTCAGTTTCATTATTCTAGTCTGAATTATAAAGACTTTTAGAAGTGCTTGAGGTAAATTTTTCTTTTATTTTTCCCTTGGTCATCAAGAAAATCCTTCTTCTAAAAATAAACTTAGATCAATTGAATAATTTTATTTCTGCAATACTGTCCCAGAACTGAGAAATTTTTGACATTATCTTTACTTTAAAATTGGTTAGTGGTGCTGAGCCCCGGAGGTGTAAGTGGTTGAGTGCAGGACTGCGGCCTGCGGGCTTGGAGGTTCAAATCCAGAGCGGCTCTCAGGAGCAGCACTGGGTAGCACCCACAACCACCAGAGGCAGTAATGCCCAAAACAAACAAAAGAACAAGACTAAAAAAATTGATTAGAAATATAAAACAGTGGGAAGCTATAATCCTGATTCACATGATTCCTGACTTTAAAACATGCAATATGTCCTTGTTCTGTTCACTCGATTACCTCTTAATCCCTGTTGAATTTCCCCAGGGAAACAATGAATTATTATGGAATTACCATTCTTCTGAAGGTTATTCTTAATGTGTTATGATCCACAGAGTCAGATGCCTTGACATACTTAATAAAACATGAGTAAGACTCTCACGATATTCTTTACGTTCAGTCAACCGACATCACCAATGATATCTAGAGGATTATTGCCTGCAAAACCTTATGGGGCACTGTCAAATGGGTCACTGTGTGTCAGAGTTGATTTAATAGCATACAACATCAAATATGTCACTCATATTTTCCCAAGAAATAGATCCAAGAAGAAACTATAACAACATTAATAGTATTTAGTTATACATTTTAAATACCTTACGTTAATTATATTGTCCTGAAGGAAGTTTTGTAATTTTCATTTGTACCCAATAAGTGTAGGGTGTTGGCATTGTTGGACGTAAGCACAATATTTTTGTTTGTTGCTACGCAATATTTAAGTCTTTAAAAATTACTCTAAGTCAGTGTTTCCTAAACTTGGTGATTCTACCCCATAAGATTTTCTGGAACAACACAGAGGGCGAGCAAAAATTGATACCTATGTCTAACCTTGAATAATGAGCTATAGCTCAAAAGTTTTCATCTCCAGAGGATTGCAGTAAATTTTTTTTCTAGATAAGATTGTAGGCTGAGTAAGTTTAGAAGCCTATGCTCTATTCAGATGTCAGTTTTGTTAGATGCTATAAATTCGGTTCTGATTCACAGTGTCCATTTGTACAATAGAGTGAAACACGAATTAATCTGTGTGTTCACAGATTAATTCTCACAATTGTTCTTTTATTGGGTTCATCAATACATGGTTCAGCCATTTTTTCAAGATGCTTCATCTTTCCGCCTACCCTAGTACTTTAAAAAACATGATATTCTTCTTCAGGGACTGGTCACCTGATAATATGTCCAAACTATGCAGAAAGCTTGCTAAAATTTTATATATACATTTTCATAATTAACTCTCTGAAATATATACTACTATGGAGAATGGTTATATTCACACAGACTGTTTTTCTTCTGGAAAGTTAGTTATATTTTCAATGCTTTGTATTTGAAAAGACAATAGTATACTTTTTACTAAAAATTGGAATGAGCATGCAAAAATAAATCAAGATATTGGGATGTTTATAGCAATAATTTATTTAAAGTTGATTATGTGGTTGAAAAATAAAGATATCATGGATCATTCTCAAAATGGTATAGAAACACATAGTGCATAATATAGGATACAGAATATTAGAAAGGAAACAATAATTTGTAAAAGAAATACTGGCAATTGATTCAGTTTTTGTTTCACTGTGTATGATGGATGAGTTAGTTCTTCTGATTAATGAACCAAGTCTTTCTCTTAGCCAGAACTAATGAACTAGGATGTTAGCAGACTCAATACTGTAAGGTAGCCACTTCTCTGAAATAGACACATCCCATGATGACAGCTATCATATATTAAATAGTGATCACAGTGAATACTTATCTTATCTGAAGTCACACATCTTTTTTATTTTCCTTAAAGTTATTTGACCATTCCAGAAGATTAGGATCAATGGAACCTGCCTAATTACAGAAATATAATAAATTCTTAATAATTTTCAAAGATCATAATTAGAACCAGTTGCTACTTTTATTTTTATACTATTTTTTAAACTTGAAAATTGAGTATGAATTCAATAGCATCTGTTCAAACTTTACTTTTGTCATCTCATGTGCATATATTTAATGCAAAAATTCAATATAATCTTCATTGTTAATTTTTTCACATTGCATTATATTATTTTACCTTGCCTTATTGAGCTGAACTTGGAAATTTTCTGTTTAGCATTTCACTTCATCATTTTTTTCAAATGCCTTACTTACACCACAATCAAGAGAACTTTTCAAAGTCTCTTCTGCTGTCCACATCGTTATTTTCTTTTTGATTTGTGTTTTTAATGGTCTTTTGCTTTCTTCCCGTGTGATGTTGATTTCATCCCACAGCTGATCAGGTTGTCTATAGAGACTATAACATAAAATGATATGGAATGTGAACATCACAGGAACATTCTGATCCTTCCTTTTCTTTAAATATTAGTGCAAACTTTTAGTGTATGCCTTAATAGTGAATGTCAACATTCTTAGAGAGATTCAACTTATACTTCATCCTCAATCCCTGTCATTAGCAATATATTTTTATCTGGAATATCTCTCATATTTTTGTATCTTTGGAGTATCTGGAGTATCTCTCACATTCATAGCTTTCAGATTATTTAAAGCTTGGGTTTTTCCCCCTTTTCTTCTTTTAAGGATTGCCATGCTTGTGATAGGTGATGTACCTAGTGGCAAAATATTCATTGGTGTTATACAGTCATGTTTTTCATTAACCTTTTGTTTCATTTCCAAATCAACTTACATCTTTGCCTCTTGCAATCATTAGCATTGAATTTATGTTTGGAAGCACGATGAACTTCACTGCAAACTTTTCAAAAGAAAATTAAACAGAGATGATTTACAATAGTAAAAAGTATTTAATGCAAAATATTGCATGTAGCTATGCTTTATTCAAAGTATAGGGTGTATGAAAAAACATACAAACAAAAAATGGAATTGTGCTGGGCAGAGTTTTTGAAATATGCATTTTTCCACTAGGCAAGCCCTGGGTAACTCACTCTGTATTGTGTGATGAAGAGTACTTTGAAGGTGATAAAGTTGCTTTGCAAAAAATTTTAAATACATATCTTTGAAAAAATCCATTCCTTTGGGGGATCCCATGGTGTGTGTGTGTATATGTATGTAAGCATGTGTACATCTGGGTATACATATGTATCCCTATTTGATCTCAGAATCTGTAGAAATTCAACACATTTCTTATATTCAACATTATTCACTAATATAATGATCCAAATTCATCAATTCATTGTCTTCTTAATTCATCATCTAGTTTTCCTATACATGTGAGATAATTGATATTACGATGGCTACAGCAAATGTACATTAGCTATGTGTCTTACCCTTCAAAGAGACGTATACAAAAGTATTTAGTCTTAAAAATATTTAATTGTGCCATATTAAGTATTGCTTTTGCCAATTTTCTGCCCACACAACTTTATTTTCTGAATACCGATCAGTCTACTTTCTTTCTAGCTTTTGTATTGCAAAAGAGAATAATTTCCAATATATTTAACTACATGCTGATAAATTCCAGAAATATAAGCAAGCAAAATTGTTCTGTTCCTTCATCATTGGCATTAATCATTGACTCTGAAAGATTTCATACTAAGGAACTCCCTAGGTTCCCCTAAATAACGCTGTCTTTTAGGTTAGTTATTAGTGGATATTAACCTGATGGCCAACAACAGCACCACATACTTAAATATTTGCAAAATTCCTAATATAGTTAGATCCCTGGGGAAAATAAATTTGAAAACTACTATGTGTAAAAATGCATAATGAATAAATTACTAAAAATATAAAAGTAATGTTTATTGTATACAGTTGTTTTAAATGTAGTTATAATATTTGGGATGGATACACTGGACAATGTCCTTATGTCAAGGTGATAACTTTATTCTTCACTGCCTCTAAAAACAATCCCTACCTAAGAATAAAAGTTGTTTAAACTACAGTAGGAAAAAAATGAAAGCATATGTAGGTGTGGCGGTCATGTGCTTATTTAAATTTCATAATTGAGATGTAGGGGTGGAGTCTAGCCTATTAATCTGGAGATAGCCATTATGTAGCCAATGAGGCTTCGGTGTGGGCATGGCTTTCTCCTGATACATCTGGGAAATCTCAGGATATTTCCCTGGTAGAGATGAGAAGCTGTCTCCCAGTTGTTGGGAGTTAGTCTCAGAGACAATGAATTATGGACAAGACAAGATGACAGTGTCCGAGGAGCTGCAGCAACTGGAGGAGAAGCCACACAGCCTTGCCCTTATGGAACCAGACCTCTGAAGCTGGAGAAGCTATGTGGACACCCCTGCTGGTGCTGAGTTGCTTCTACGACAACTGGATGCTGTCGATGGACCCTGAGCCCTGGAAATGCAGAGCCATGAGGGGACCCCTGCCAGCACTTGGACTCTACATCCACTGGCCCGTGACTACATGAGTCGGAAGGAGACATTATAGACTGGTATTGGTCATATGGGCTAATATCGGACTTATGACTTTGAACTGGACTGGGTTGGGATGCTTTCTCAGTGTTCCATTCCTCTTGTATATAAACCTTACCCATCTATCAATATGCATGTCTATCAATTTGTTTCTCTAGTCTACCTGGACTAACATAGTGACTATCATTGGAAATATGATATCTCAATGTCATAGAAGAGAATAAAATTAAATTACTAAATGTTGTCTCTGTGTTGCTTTAAATAAAATTAGTATGATGAATATTAATCACTGCATAGGAAGAACTAATATCACAGAGAAGGCAGAGAAGGTGGTTGAGGATATGGAAAATAACCCTAAAGAACCTAGCATTAGGAAAATCGTATATTTACAGTAGAGTCAGGCACAGTATACTCTATATTAAGGCAGTGTTCAACTTTTTATATATCAGTGTTTCCACAATTTTCTATTACATAATTTAGAAAACCAAATTGTATGTGAATTGCCAATGCTGTCAGGTGTTTTAATGATACTTTAGGCATATAACCTACAGTAGTATGCGTCTTGATAGTCATAATGACCATCTGTTTTATGGCTTCTGTATGTTCTATGCTGTAACTTCTATCTAACTATATAATTATATTTGGGTACCAAGAATGAGGAGTTTTTTTAAAGCTATATATTTAATATTTTAAGCAAAACAACCTTATCACTTTCAAAATACACTCCATTACACAAAATACATTTGTGAAATCTGTGATTTCACTCTTAGCAATGTTTTTCAAACTTGTCTGTTTAGATGGCTGATACAGCTCCCTTGAATTTTTTTCTTCACATCTTCTAAGGGCAAAATTGCTGTCCTTTCATGTCCCTTTTGTTTCTTTAAGGAAACAGAAAGAAGGTACATGGAGAGAAGTCATGTGTGTAAGGTGCGTGGTGAAAGAGAGACATTCTGTTTTTGCCCCAACTGGCACACTGTGATGACTGCATTAGTAGGGGCATTGTCATGATGGCAAAACCACTTTGTGATCAGGCCTTTTTTTTTGCACATTTTTAAACGATTTTTTCTGAACTTCTAAGCAGAAAGCTTGATTAGCATTCTGACCTGGTGGAATGAACTCCAAATGTTCTGTCCCTCTCACATAAAAAACAAAACAAAACATCATCTTCATCTTTGATTTTACTCGATGGACATTTGGGGGACAAGATGATGATGATTGCATCTGCCATTGGTTTGATTGATGTTCTGGGGAGGTTGTAAGAATAGCATCATATCTTGACACAAGTAAAGGCCTTGGGAAAAAAGTCTAGGATGCTTCAGAGACATTCTGTCAAAGGATGGCATATTTCTAGTAGATGCTCCCTTTGTTTGTCAGTCCGGACCCAAGGCAGAATTTTGGCAGTGACCGTTCTCATTGCCAAACATCTATTAAAATTATTGAACTGAGCTCCAAGATAGTCCAGATAAGTTCCTCATTGCTTCATTGGTCCCAAATGGCCTTCGAACACAAGTACACAGATTGTAGGGACATTTTCATCCACTGGAGAAGTTGATGCATATCCAGAAAAAGGCTTGTCATCAATTGACTCTTCACCTTTTTTGAAAAGAGAAAACAATTCATACACTTGAGATTTTCCCATAGCACTGGTCTTGTAAACTGTTTTGAACATTACAATAATTTCTGTGACATTTTTCCAGAGAAAGGAAAAAAATCACAGCTGCGTATTGTTCTCTTACATCAGCCATCACAACTAATGAGTTTTGAGAGAAACTGCTTTTATGAAAAAAAATCACTGTGACCAGAGAGAACCTTCCCAGATGATGCCATTGGGTGCACTAAGAGCAAAGTGCTCAATGCTCACTTACTACAAAATCTCTGCCCTGTGGAGATTTTTTCCAGTTCTTTTGGGATTCCCCTTCTTTGTATATAATGGAAATAACTATCAATGAATTATGATATGTATGATGTCATCAATCAGCTATGTCACTTCTTAAAGTACAGAATGACTTTTAGATGAAATTATTATTCATAAAAATCAATTGAAAATCATGATAATTTTTCTTGTGATACTACTATGATACTAATATGATGCTACTATCTCTATTATTTTCTTAATATCTCTAAATACTGAGCTTAATTGTGATAGATAATCTTGTGCCAACATGGCCAAAGGTGATAGATGGGTCTGTTGTGACCACATTAACCACATGGCTAATGAACACATGAAATCAATTGAAGAGTGGAGATAAAAATGGCTTAGAAAGCCCCAGCCTTGCTCTTTTGCTCTTGGATCTTTGGACCAGCCAGCTGCCTTGTTCATCCTGAGCCTCAACATCAAAGCAACACTACCTGTGGGACACCTAATCAGTAGACTGTGTTGCTGTGAGTTGAGGTTCCTTTAAACCCTACTTTGCCACGTCCCTGGAATATACATCTTTTGAGCTGGAGACTGTTGGACTCTGTCATCTGGCTGACTGTTGGGGACCTGCTTTGCTGTTTGCTGCTGGTGCCGGAAAACCTGCGTTTCTCTACAGAGGACTAGTTGACGGCCCTCAAGACTCCAAGGACTGCCAGTCTACTTACTAAATGTCTCATGCATGAGAGTTGCCCGAGTCATTTGTACTGCTTTATAGATTACTTAACTCTTTATTTCCTATCTTATAGATCATTCTATCTATATAACTATAAAAAAGTACTAGTGTCCTGGTTTTGTTTCTCTAGAGAACCCTGTCAAACACAGTAATTATTTCAAAACTGAGAAATACATAGTCTTAGATCACATTTTTAAAAAAGTAATTTTATTGGGTCTCATACAGTTCTTATCACAATCCACACACACATCTATTGTGTCTAGCACATTTGTACATTTGTTGCCATCACCATGTTCAAATCATTTTCTTTCTACTTGAGCCCCTCCACCTGTTACTAATTTTCCTTTTCAGACAGTTATTTTCTCACATGATTGACATTGGTTATTAACTGATAAGTCATGTTTGTGATATTACATAAGATTTTGTTTTAACCTAAATCTGAAAACATATTTTGTACTTCTATTTATTTTTCAATAAACAATTTCTTATTTGAGATTGAATCCACCAGCTCTACTTATATGAGAACATTACTTGGTAATGGCTAATACCCAAACTATATTATGTCCACCTAATTATGAAGAATTTCCGCTCAACGATTTAAATAATAAAACACTGATTAGTATTCACATTTGACACCTAACTACAAATCTGGTATTATTTTATTTGCTTATTTGTTTTATTTGATAAATTTAATGTAAAAGTTTGTGCATTAAAGTATGACTGTGAAAATCTAGTTAGTTTTCTTATTACTGTCAAAACTTCAATGATGACAGCAATGATCACTGCTTCTTGTAATCATACTTTTTGCTTCCTTTATTTACTTACTTATAGGTTTTAATGATGATTATTTTGATATTCTATGTCAAAATTCAGATAAGCAGTGGGCACTGCCATCACCTTGCAAAACCACTTCCACCTTAGCAGTTTCCACTTAATTATATCAGTATCTGAATCATAGAAATAGATGACTGAATACACTGTAGGAAATAAATGCTGTAGGAAATAAAGTCTTGTGCCTGTGGACAAACAAGCAATATTATTAATTCATTTATAGATTTCAGTGCCTATATATTAGAGTACATTATGACAGCAAAATCAACACTATAGCCTTGAGAACAATGATAAAGTTCCAAGAGGGCATGCACTCCTTAAACAAAACATAGTTTGAATGCCATTTTGATTTCAGAGAGAGTAAAATCTAGAAGGTCTAGGCTCCTTTACAAATATCACATCCAGAATTTTAAATTCCTAGAAAAGTTTATTGCATAGGTGGACATTAGATCCATTTTAAAAGAGGAAATAAAGTTAATGTTGTAACCCACAGCTCATTTTTGTTGATCACAATGTATTTTAATATTTAATCTATATAATCCCTACATCAGTGTTATACTTGTACAGATATTTCTACCAGCTTTCTGCAAAATCACTAATCCTATTTTCCCACTTAAAGTAAGTTACATCAATAAAGTTGGTGCAAACTTGTTTAATTTTATAAAGATGAGGTAAATAATATCATCTAGTTTTCCCTCCTGAGGTCCACTGTTGGCAAAATGTTTAATCACTAAAAAGGTCAATGACTTTAACCTACCCGAAGTTCCATGAGCAAAAAGACCTGGTGATCTTTTCCTTTAAATCTTCTTGACAAGTGGTGTTTTGTTGATTCCATCTCATGGCAGTTTATTCATGAAACAAAATAAAACACTGTCCAGCTCCGTGCCAAACTCACCACTGTTGCTTTGTGAGCCAATGAATGTATCAATCCATTTCATTGAGGATCTTGCTCTCTCCTTTTTACTAAACTTCTTATAGCACATATGCATCTGCTGATAACATGTCCCAAAAGCAATATATGAAGTTTGGTATTCAAGGAATAATCTGTTTATAGAAGCTTCAAAAATTTTGTGAAAATATTGAATCAAAGGATGAAACAATATTAAAAAAACACTATTTATAAGAAGAACCACAATCATTATCATGACTTTTTTTTGTAAGGAATGAAGCCATTTATTCCATCCAGTATCAACTGACTGTCCTGGGAATTTAACCATGTTGACGAGATACTTTTAAAAACATATTACAAGCATAAAAAAGTCATTGTTATTCAAATATATTTTTATAGGATTAGGAAACTAAAAGATCTCATAAGAATCCAAATCATGACTATGACTTGGAATAAATAAAACACTTTCCAGCTCTGTGCCAAACTCTCCATTGTTTTCACATTGAAATTCTAAAAAATTCTCATACTTGATTAGAAAAATGAGCAAGAATGTTGTCATTTAGAGAAAGGCTCTCTTGTGAAGTTTCTCCAGGAGTTTTGTTGTTATTGTTAAGGTTTTTGCTGCTTTCCTCAAGAAATTCTCATAATTCAGATATTATTGCACTTGGACCCTCCCATCGGTCAGCAAGCAACATAGCTTGAGTGTTCCCTGAAACTGGCCAGAATCTTTATCCTCCACCAATGCACTTCTACTGGAGCCTTTCCCACTCTTCACACTCATGGCTCTGATTGTGTTTACTTTCAGGATTATACTGTTAAAATCATATTTCATCTGCTGTTATAAAATCTTCAAAGAAATGACACAAGATCTGGACTCCACTTGTTTAAAATTTTCATTGAAAATATTTCTCGTCTCTGCAGTTGATATTCTAGTTTTTGCCACTCATCATGTAGGAAGTTTGCTCAACTTTAGTTATTCAGTCAAAATGTAGGAAGTCACCAAGATTGGGCTGCAGCATCCGTAAGTGAATCGAGTGTCTGGAGAATATGCTGTGACTGTAGTGTAGTGAAGTAGATAGTCTTGATATCTGACAGAACATGTTGTAAAGTAGATATCAGCAGCTCTAGGTAGGCTGAAGAACTATACATTGTTATTTAATTTTCTGTTAACCCGTTTTGTATCTATTCCAATTTTTGAATGTTTTCTGCCATCTTTCAGATTGAGGTTCTTATTTTTATTAGGTTACTGTTGTTGGGTACTTCTAATAAAATATTTATCAATGATTTTGTGTATAAAGGATTCAGGATGGATTGATCTATGAAAACAGTGACTGAATGAATAATTCCTGGGGACATGGAAGGGGAAGTTGTGGGGAAAGTTGGAGTTAACAGCAGCATGTACAAGAAGGACGAAAATCTTGTAAAGTTTACTGTGGTTATGATTACACAACTCTTCAGAATGTGAACTATTGAGTTGCTTGGTATGGTAATACTAGCTCAAAGAGAATATTCGAACACAACAGGTTCAATGGCAAATATGAGCGCATTTTATGAAATTAAAAAATAATTGCACACTCAAACAGTTGAGATATATATGGTGTTGGCTGCTCTTTCTGGTGTTGATCATTGACGTTTATTTAGGACAGGAATAAGACTTTTTCCTTGAAATTTGATGTGATAGTCAACCACTGCAGGTTTCATCTTCAATATCTATGAGTCTCCTCTTAAAACATTTACCTATTTATAAACTGTTATTTTCTATGGCGAATTAGCGATTTTTGTTTTGGTGAAACATCAATGATCTCAACATTCTTTGCCCATAATTCTCTGATGAAAAGCTTTACCATAATTTTGAGGTTTGCTCAATTCAGTCATTTTCTAACAGAATCTATACTTCTTTCATCAGGACTCTTTTTGAATAAGTATGTTACCTGCAAATTATTATTATTTTATTTCTAGTATTGGATCATACAGGCTGATGAGGTTTTCCTATTTGCTTTATTGATGTCTCACTTGGTGAAGACCCTGAACACTATTGTTTCAAATAGCCTTGCACCATCTCTTTTCTTCACCACACAAACTTCACCTATATCTTCAGCGATCACTTCATGAGGACAAGTATGGAGTAAGACCATTTCATAAGAAATGTATGTTCTTAGATAGGGGCTGAATTATGTGTGAGACCCCAATGCATTCATATTTCTGATTCATATATGTCTGATTTATTTTGAAATATGATGATCATTTTATGATAGAGAGCATTAGCATTGTACATCATCCCCTGAGGCAAAGGGTAATTATATTGACAGAGTTGTTAATTCAGTAAGTGTATATAATTTAAAACTGCTGCAAAAAAAGGAAATTATACAAATATAGCACAGCCTCGGCAATAAATGAGCTGTTGACCTGTACAGATTAAACTCTTAAGTGACTAGACACTGTTTACACAAAGAACGGGGTAGGTGATAGGGCAAAACTTTCCATAATACTTACTCACAAAGACAGAACCATGCCTACCAGACCAGTACATATCATAAGAAACCAATAAAAGCATTAAAGTAGTAAATTTGTGAAATGGTTTATGGAACAACTTCCAAACAAGAAATTTGAGCAAGAGTATATGACCTCCCATTCTATACCCTTGAAATAGCAGTTATCCACTTCTCCTCACATTAGGGTAGTTTACCCTTATGTCTAAAAGACTACATCATTTCCTTAGTTCTGCATAAGTGAGTTTGAAGTAAAGTTCAAATCACTTAGTGTGGCCTATGAAGGATGCTGATTATCTTAAAGGACAGGGTCTTAAGTCCCAGTAGTCTCTAACACATTGCATAGGTCACCAAGAACTGGATAGAAACTAGGTTTAAGATGCTGAATTATAACCAGTACTCTGAACATATTCTCCTCATCTATTTCCCCTCAGTATTGTTTATTTTATATCTTTTCCATATATATGAAGTAAGTAAAAAAATACAACAGCTCAGACTAAGTTCATGTTAGTCATCAGAGTGTGACATTTTTGCTTTATAGTATTTTTTAAGAGTTTTCTTCAGATAGTCACAATGCACCTTGTCCGTGCTTTTTTAACTGTTACTTTCCTGGATATTAATTATAGAGTCAAGAAAACTAGGAACCCTGACTTCCTCATTCTTATCCCTATATCATGATGCTTCTTTTTGATCCAAATATGAGAATATTTGTGTTATTTTGATAAGCTGTTTTATTTCACCTTTTTTTTAATAAAATTTTATTGGGGGCTCTTACAGCTACTACAACATTCAGTACATCATTTGTATCAAGCACATTTGCACACATATTTCCACATACATTTCCCAATATTTTCTACTTGAGCCCTTGATACAAGCTCCTTTAAAAAAAACCCTCCCCTTTCCCTTTCCCCCTCTTTTTAAAAAATTAATCATTTTATTGGGGGGCCCCT
This sequence comes from Nesogale talazaci, assembly GCA_004026705.1. Classification (NCBI taxonomy): domain Eukaryota; kingdom Metazoa; phylum Chordata; class Mammalia; order Afrosoricida; family Tenrecidae; genus Nesogale; species Nesogale talazaci. The sequence continues at coordinate 55,750 of PVJH01002699.1, read as the reverse complement.
ACAACTCCCATCACAATCCCTAACAACATCAGTTGTATTCAGGCCACTTTTACACACCCATTGCCATCATCACTCTCAAAACATTCTCCCTCCCTCCAGGCCCCCATTATCTGCTCCCTATATTACCCTTCCTCCCCCCCTTCCCCTTGAACCCTGAGAGGAAAAATTGACTGGATGCATAATTCTTGTTTGAAAATTCTCTTCTCCTAGGTTGTGTATATATACCGTCCCAATGCAGTTGTACCTGCTGACAAATTGGTATTGTCTTATCTGTACCCATTGGTAGATAAGATTTAGTTTTCTTTGGGATGCTTTTAGAATTCTTTTTAAAATTCTATTGTAATATAGTGTGGTGAATTTCTTTGGCCACATAGCCTGTATAGATTCCTTGAGATTCTGGGGTGAAAACATTTTTGTCTTTCCTTTTTTGTGCTGTCAGGTGCCACAGAGTTGGTTAGTACTCCTAGAGAACTGATGAACCACAGACATTTGTGGATTCGGAACCCATTGTGTGCCACCCAGCAGCAGCAATAGCACACTCCTCCACAGCAGGCACTGAGTTCTCCTCGCCCTTTCCCCAAAACCGGTGAAATCAACCTCATCGAGAGGGAGGTCATCTTAAAAGGTGGCATGATATGGGAGCAGAATTCTGCCTTTGTATTTATTTTTGTCCTTATCACTGTGGACCCAGACAAGATTTGCCTTATAATGATTGACTAATTTCACTTACTGTAATTGTTTTCCAGGTCTATCTATGTTATATGGTGGTTCACTATTTCATCCTATTTTAAGAGACACATAGTATTCTCCTGTGTGGCTGTACTTGGATTTCTTTATTCATTCTTTACTGATGGGCATTTGGGCTGTTTCCAAGTTCTTACTATTGTGAAAACGAGGAAGAGTGAACTTGTATTTCCTTATTCATTCTTTACTGATGGGCATTTGGGCTGTTTTCAAGTTCTTACTAGTGTGACAATGAGGAAGTGTGACAATTGGATGACTCTATGTCAACTAGACACTCCTCACTAGGGTTGGAGTCAAAGCTGCCAATCAAATGGTTGCTTGATTATACCTTTGTGAAGGTGAGGCCTTTTGTAGGAGAGTGAGGGACTGTTGCAACTGTATCTGTGTCACTTCACCTTCCTCCTTGAGAGGATGTCACTGGGACTCTGTCTACCTCCAAGTAGGTCTCAGGTGAACTACCAAAGCCATACTTGCAGAGACTGTGGATCCAAGAGATTCCACACAAACACACCTCCACGAAACTCCCTGTTTCACCTTCCTGAATCATAGACTGGCACCTCTTTGTGTCTGCAGAGGTCCAGCTAGCATTGCATGTAAGGTCTTAGGTTGAACAGGGCTTATGCATCTTCTTGATGTAATATTGCTTCTTATTATAAAGTTCTTCGTTGTCCATATTTGAGTGTCACTATATTTGTTTTTCTAACCGACCTAACCTAACACAGGGCAGCACATGTCTATTTGAATCCTTTCTCTTCTTTCTTTGGGGTACATGCCCAGGTGAGGTATTGCTGGCCCGTTGTTTCAGTAAATGCCCTATTGCTTTTCGCAATCCCAGTTATACATATTTAAAATCCTATCAGCAGTGCATGAAAGCTATAACCTCTTCAGTATTTTCTGTGCTCTGTGTTTCGAAGTGATTTATTATTGTGGGTAAGAGGTAATATTTGCTCATTGCTTTGATTTACATCTCCGTATCCTACTTGTTAGCTCTTGGAATATCATCGTTAATGAGTTCTCTGTTCATATCCTTTGCTCATCTTATTATTGTTTTTTTTTTTCATTTTGGAGGGTTGAAGAATTATATAGATTTTAGTGATTATTCCTTTGTCACTGTGTCACTGCTAAAAAATGTTCCCTTTAATATGGGGGTTGTCATTTTATTCTTTTAATGAATCTTTTGGTTTCTTTTAAATAAGTCCTGATTGGTCCTCATGAGGAGATCATGGAAGAAATAGGTGTGATAGCAAAATGTGGGGACGGCATCTAACAGATGGGGCCAGCTATTAGAAAATGTGGCATCTGGGGTCTGATAGGTTTCTCTCAAAATAGGGAGCCGACTCAGAGGCACCTATCAAGGATATACAACATTGGGTTTGCTTTAAAAACAGGCCACCATTTCCCCCCTAAATTAAATAGAAAGGCAAAAGACATCATTTGCCTTTCTCTAAAGCATACTCCAAGTAATTAGTTAATATCTTGCCACCTTATGAACTCAAAAAGGAAAAAGCTGAACACCAGAATAAGTGAATGACTGAACTGTGCTATATAAATAACCATTATTTGCCTTAATCACATCAATGATAATGGTATCAAAGTTTTGTTTCTATTGCATACATTAATAAATAAATCCCAAGAGAGGCACCAAAGGAGTGTTCTAATTAAATAGTACTATCACAACATAAATAATGTGGCTGACATTACAATATAAAAATTCTAGTATTAGGATTACTTTCTTTATGAGAAATCAGAACATATATAGATATTTTTATACCTTCCAAATGAGTCATATGATCTCTGCCAGGCATTCTGTATAAAGTATCATCAGAAATTCATGCCTGATTTAGCAAGAGAAGAATGCTATTATCTCTACCATCACTATGATTCTTGGACCATGGGAAAATAACAAATATATCCTTGGAGAGGAAAACAAATAAAATTTATCTTTATTATAATTTTGATAGGGATATTTATGTCACAAACATGTGGTGATGTTTAGGGGTAAAAAATGCACACTTTCAAGGTTGGTGATTTTCCTAAGTAAAAGTGATCAGAGCATTTTTTGCAAAAAATAAATAAATTTCCTTCAATGTCAGATGCTCAAGCCCTGATAAAAATGGATTTTTCTGATGTCATTTGAAATATATTTTGTTTCTGAAATATAATAGTATTTTCATAATTCCTATCAATGTGATAAAATTAGGAGTTGGGAAAATGACAACTAGTTCCTTTCATGAAATACAGAAATACCAAACATTTGTGCCCTAATAGTACATTATGTTTCAGAATAGAAATATATCTATAGAACTATTCAAATTTGGCCACATATTTGCTTTAATGTACACTCTTATCAATTAGGTAATGCTAAACTAATAATTGAATAAGTGAAAGTTGTTCTATCAATTGTAAACAATATAAATATTTCAATATAAATACAACCACACTGCAGCCAATGAAATTGTCTTGCATAAAGCAATATAAAAGACGATTTCCAATCTTCTTCCTCAGACTATTCATGAGCGTAATGGACCGTGCTGTTCCAATGCAAGATGCAGTCAGCTCTTTATTATTCTCACTAATGGTGCAGATAATCCAAAGTGTTAGATAATCCCCAAACCACTTAATGTGGCATAGAAATAGACCTTTTCAGTTAAACACTTTCTTTTTAAATATTGGAGTTGATTTACCAACTAAGTGTGAAGACAGCTGAGACCTCTCTGCCCTTGATGCCAGCAGACAGACCTGGCAGAAAGTTTCTTCTAATCCTCCTCACCTGCTCCAAACTTTAGTGGATTTCCTTTTTATTACAATGAGGTGTCATGTTTGACATTGCTATAATTTTATTTATTTATTATTATTTCACTTAAACACATTTTCAAATGAGAGGTAAAATGTTAAAGTTTCATAAATATATATACAAATATCTTATAAAACATTCTCCTATGTTTTTATAAAATAAAACTCAGATGTGAATTTTTCTGGGAGAAAATAGTGCATCAATATCATTCATTCATAATCATTTTGAAAAAGTGTATCCTTCAAATAAGATAAATTAAAATAACCTGTTGCTGTCATATAGATTCTGTTACATAAAAAAACCTGTCCCACAATGTTTCCAAAGTTACACAATAAATAGAAACAGACACCATATTTCTCTCCCATTAGAGTACAGTGAATAACTTAACATAGCTCTTCTTGTCGTGGTCTAGATCTTTGTTTAATGCGTGGTGTAAGAGAAAATGGGAGAAGATATTGTTAGGATCATATGAATTAGCTTTGAGTTACTGTTAACAGGGTCAATTATGATTGCCATCCTGCTAGATAAAAAAAATAAGCCATCTTAAAAAAATAAAAATCAGCCATCTGAAAGTCAGGGAGATGGCTGGAGGTCAAAATGCTAGACCTGACTTGATTTGTGAAATCCTTGTCAGTTGATCCCTCCCACACATGTTGGGGCTGATATGGTTTCCAAAATTTTATGTGCCTTTTTTTTTTTCCTTCATATTGTGATTTAGCTTTGATGTATTTTATCTTTGGAAATAGTCCTCTTGAATTTCTAGTATACTTTTTTTCTGCTTTTTTTTTCATCTGTATATGAAATGTAGGATTGATGAACTTATAGAGAGAGCAAGGAAAAAAATAGGTTCCTGAGGGTACGGTGGGAGAAAGTGGGGATTAAAGTGGAGATAATAACGAGGAGTTCGAGAAGAAAAGGACTGTTTTGAAACTGATTGTGGTATCAATTGTACAATACCATTTGATGTGATTGAACTACAGAATGGTATATCTGGGTTACCACCCAGATATGATTGGTAGGGGGTGGGGGAATCAGGAAGAGAAGGATATCATTCCTTGTTGGAGGAAAGATACCAGTGGTGTGTGTCCATTGGACCCTGAGATCCATGCATATCAAACTCCCTTGACCCAGCCACAGCTTCCACGTCAGCAGGTTTACAGAGGAGAGATAGCCCCTCCGGAAACAAGAGCATGGGCCAGTGAGAAAGCAAGTAAGACAGTCTCAGGAATGAGACTGGCTAGAAGACGTAGAGGGAAGTGCCTTCAGCCACTTCATCAGAAGTGTTGGTTTGCTGATCCCCCAGAGGAACAGCTGAGCACTTTATGGCTGAGGATTCTGGATGGAAAGTTGCCCTCTGGGCATTTACTGGCAACCCTAAAAATGTTTTGGAATATTGTCAGAGGAGGTCAGAGGCCAAGTCAAGAGTCTAATGACCATAGAGGGGCATGCCTACCTGCATAGCATAAAAGAGTCTATTCAGACTGGAAAAAAAAAAAAGAAAAGAAACGAATCATGAACATTTCTCATCTGCATCACAGCATGTTTATTTTCCACAGCAAACCCTATTATACTGAGTAGAGTCCATGAATTCTGAAGTTATTGACTACATCTCGAAGTAGTGAGTGCTACACTGGTTCAGAATTGGAAAAGCACACTGGAGAGTAGGACCTTCCTGACCTTCAACCTTTTCCTTCCTCATTGAAAAGTTAGAGGAGGTCAGATGCCACCCCCAGGTCACACACTTTCTTTACATTTGTGGAACAGCACCTGGGCTCAAGACTCAAGTATTTTCATTAACCATCACATCCCTAGGGCTCCTTTTCTTTACTACCAGTTCCCAACAAGTTTGTTTTAACCTATTTTAAAAATTGGCCTCCAGAATATGACTTTTTCATAAGAATTTCAGGTATATAGAATACTGCAGTAGAGAGAACAACTATAAGTTGTTGTTTTGATTTAGATCATTCTCTTAAGAACAAACAGATGCTAGAATTTTTTCAACATATTAGATAACCTCACATCATTTCTAGTTGTTAAAATTTAGTTATAATTTCTCCTCCTTTTCATGTTCTCCAAAACTCAAGCAATACATTTATTGCTCCTGATTAAAATAGATACTTCTCAATACTTAGCTTTCTTACATTTTCTATATCATTTGATTACTCTCCTTTTAAGAATATTTCATACCCAGTCTTCATAATAAAAATTATTTTTTCAGGGCTGAGCCCCAGTGGTGCAGGACTATGGCCCACAGGCTTGGCGGTTCAAATCCAGCAGTGGCTCTCTAGGAGCAAGGCTGGCTAGCTCTCATGACCACCAGCGGACAGTGATATCAATATATATATTTTTTTTTCTGAATTTCTTTGCATTTCTCCAGCAATTCATTCTTTGCTTCTTTCTTTAATCATCTCATTCTCCTTTAGTCTTTTAGTTTTGAAACTTGCTTTATCAATTTAATCTATGCCCAATGCTTCAGTATATGACTTAATATTTCCAGTTAAATTCTAATTGCTAATTCTACTTAAACACATATTAAGTATTCAGTTTCCCAATGTCCACCTCAAATTTAATTTGAATTAAAAAAAAACTCATTGTTTTTTTCTTGAAAATATGTCCACATCTTTGTTTCCTAAGCATGCTGATGATAAACCCATTTACCTAAACTAAACTAAAGCAAGCAAGTCAACAATCAAAATCCACCAGTTGTCTTTGACTTGCATTACTTGCTTATCAAATCCATGTATAATTTATATTATATACCTTGCTAAGTTTTCAAGCTGTGCTAAATAGTAGCCATCCATCACAGGAATGACTTTAGCAATCTCCCTTGAAGGCAAATTTTCCCCTACAGAAAACTTGTAGAGTGCATGCAGAAGAAGATGTCTCCATATATATATATATATATATATATATATATATATGAATGTCTTGCATTGTGATTAAAGTCATTCACTTATTCTCATCACCCAGCTTCTGGAATCTAACCATTGCATGATATTCATCCCACAGACTTTGCCATTGTCAAATTTTGCTATTATTCCAAATTCAAGAATAATTTCATCACATTCATTGAACAAAATGTTTTAAGGGCTATCTTGAAATAAAATACTGTTTAAAATAATATAATATCTCTGTGCCTACAAAAGAATCCACAATACCACAAAGTGTGGGGTAATTCTTGTAGTGAAATGATGTACAAAACTGTACAACTTTCCTCTATTTTTTAATGCTTCCTCCCCAACTATCCCCACTATCATGATCTACCTTACAACTCAGGCTAGATCAGAGCATGTACACTGTTACAGATGAGTAAGATGAAATCCAGGACAGATAAACCGATCAGTACCAATAATGAGAGTTATCATATCAAGAGGGGAAGGGGCAAGTGGAGGGAGAAAGGAGACACTGATCACCAGATCGACATCTAACCCCTCCCAGAGGGATGAGCAACAGGAACGTGGGTGAAGGGAGACAGCGGTCAGTATAAGACAGGAAGAAATAATAATCAGTAAATTTTCAAGAGTTAGTGAAAAAGGAAGGGTGGGGGCAGAGGAAATAAGCTGATAGCAAGGGGTCAAGTAGAAAGAAAATGTTTTGAAATTGATGAAGGCAACATATTTACAGATGTGTTTGACACAATGGATGGATGGGTGGATTGTGATAAGAGTTGTAAGAACCCCAAATAAAATGATTTCCTTTAAAAAAAAAGAACTATGTACTTAGGAGATATTAAGAAAAAAACTATATAAAATTATATTGTGTAGCTGCAACATTTCTACTAAAATGGAAACTATTTTTTGCATGATTTGCCCATGGTTCATCTATTTCCTTTAACATATATCTAAAAGTATGTTTGTGATTATTAGAAATAAAACTGTGTGTACAACCACTGCTATAAACATAATGGGAAAATTTCTGAGCTGTTCTTTTGCATAGACATCATTATGGGCTTTTTTAATAGAAAATTCATTATTTCAATAAGACAGGGTTTTATAGAAATTATAGATGTTTCTTTTCCTCCTCAATTAATCATATCAGCAATCTAAGTAAAGCCTTCTAAATGCTTTCTGAAGTTATTGATTCCCCTTGCAGAAATCTATCTGAACTATATCATGGAGTCATTAGCAGGTAATGTTATGCCTCACAAATTATGCACTGACAGAATTTACTGGTGAAGTAAGAGAATCAGGACTCATTGCCCATTCACTCAACTAATTGTTGCTACTGTGTGCATTTTAGTGCATGCAGTCCCTGCAAAACAGTTTTTAATGAGGCCATTAGTCTTTTTCTTATATTATTCCCCTAATTCCCCTCTATATTCTTTAAAGCCCTAATCAGCAAAATCATTTACAAAACCACTTTATAAAGAGAAACAGTTAGTTGTAACATGATATCAATGGACTTAAGCATTATACCTTTAATGTGTGTATATTGTACATCTCAAAGGAAGTCAACTCCATATATTTGTTCAGTAAAAAATAATAAAGGTCTTAATAAGGTAGCATGCATATTTGATGAGATTTTAACATAAAGCATATCTCCTAATATAGAAAACATACCAAAAGCCATAATTCAAGTCTAGTAATTATCTTCCCCAGAATCTGTTAAGAGCAAGAGCTTCAAGTTAATGCTAATGAATTATACATCAATGGATTCCTTCTGGAAAGTCCCACACATCCAAAAGTGTTACTATTAAAGATGAAATAGACATGCAAATTAACTTTAGTACAGGCATTAAGAGTATATAAATGCTGGCCAAAAAGGTTAAGCTAGTGATAACTGAAATTCAATATTTAAATTCTATGCCTATGGGTAACCAAAATATGGATCTAAATAAGATGTCCTTAACTAAAAATTTCAGAGAAATCACTGTTTCACTGGAATAACAATCCAGAAATAATATTACAAGGTTTTCATGCAATCCCTGGATAGTGTAAAAAGCTAAGCTATTGAACTGTTATCTGAAAGACGAGAAATGTAGACCTTTTTAAGACTCTTAAAAATATCTGGTCAAGTACTTCCAAAAATAGAATGAAAATATTTTAGATCTTCACAGTATTATAACAACTTGTTGTCACCAGGAAATAGAATTGATATGGTCAGATGGATATTCTTTGAAACCTGGACAATATCACCAAAATGAGAGTAGTAAGTGCAAGTGAAAATGGCAGTTTTAACTTCATGCAAACATTTTCTATTTTAACTAACTCAAGATTCTTATTATCCGAGGTACTGTATATTTGATTAGCAATATTGAAACTTAAATTTTTTTAAAATAGTACAGGAGAAGTCCTATGCAAAATTTAAAGTTTGTATTACTTATTTTCACTGTTGATCTCATTTTAATACACTAAATTATTAAATTATTCATATACCCAAAATTGAATAAGACTGTGTCAATATGGCTTAGATACACACTGAGGCTAGATACATGCTGGAGGCTTCTCCTGACACATAGCTACAGAAACTAATGAATACAATATTAGCAGAAATAAAACTTTCTGGTGGCTGCAGAAGTAAATGACTCCAAGATCATCAAGTCAGATTTTGAGCTGCAGAAGGTAAGAAGTCCAAAGTTGACAGGTCAGGTGGCAAATCGTCAACATCTCCCAGGGTTAGCTGGGAAGATGGTAACTGTTACTCCAATCCAAGGAACTGGATGTCACTCTGTCAGATGCACAATCCAAACCAAGCAGAAAGCAAGCAAACTTTGGTTAAAGATAATGCCTTCATTATGGGTTACATCCTACTGTTTAAAAAAGCAAACATTCTCACACTGCAATAGAATATAACATCATAAATGTCACTTAAATTGAAAGTAGGACACAATCAAAGGCGCTTCCTTTTCATTCATTTCATCTGAGTCATGAACTGTTAAGGTTGTTGCATGCTACCTTATTCTTATTTCACTATGAGGTTTGTAACTGATTGACTGCTATTATTATATTGTTTTAGGTCAGGTGATTAGACATTACTAGGTGTTAACTGTCAAAGCACTGAGAATCTTGACCCAGTCAAGCTGACATAAAACATAGCAATCACAATGTTCAATACATGGAAGACAGAATCATACCATCCTTGCTTCTAATGAGCTCCATTTCTTTCAAGACTGATGAATCTGTTCTTGGGTTAGCACGTAGCGTTTAAAATGACTTTTTCCAATATAATAATGCAACAATTAAATATTATCCTATATTCCTTATTCTGTGACCAGCTTTCACATGCATTTGAAAATAGTACAGTCTGGATCAGGTGAATCTTAATCTTCAAACTATGGCTTTGCTTCTTATCACCTAAGAAGCAAAGAAATCCTTTAGACCAGAATTGCTCAATGAATCGTAGTGCTTTATTGCTTCTCCCAGAAGTATTGATTATGAATCCAACTAAAATAATGTATTTGTCATACTCATATTTTTATATAATTATTATTATATTATATTATATTATATTCCAGTGTGAGAATGTTTGCTTTTTTTAACAGTGGGATGTAACCTATACTGAGGATATTATCTTTAATCTTACTCAGTACTTCAAAGTCTCCTGGGTTTCAGCAAGTAAGATTTGTCATATGCATATAGAAGGTGGTTAATAAGGTATCCTTGGATAAGTATCCCCTATTCTTCTCAGGGTATTTACTCTGCTTATAGACTAAGTATGCTTAAAGGCTGTAACTTTGATACACACCGTTTATGATTTTAAGAAACAAAAAATGGTCGCTTTTGTGTTTGGATGACCATCCTTTGGTTAATATATTGGTTCTACATAAGCACAGCGAAGTGTTCTGGTTTAACTGTTCTTCTCCATGGTATCTACAGTTTGCTATGATTTTCACAGATTAATGTCTTTTGCATGTACCAAAAATAAAAGGTACTGCTGACATCAACAAGGATAAAACATGTGAAAGTTAAATAATCTCCTATCAACTTGTGACGTCTAGCCTGTTAACTGTGTCTGAGCTTGATGGTCTCATTCAGAGGCCTGAAAAAGATAAATAACTCACTGGAGACCAGATACACACTCATTTCCTGTGCGACATTCTTGCTGACAAGACACCTTGAGCTACACTGATAGAGTCAGAGTACTAAAGCTGGACTTGCCGCTGGAGTCCCACACCACGGTGAGATGCTTCCAACACCACAGGATCCTCAAGACTTTCTACCTAATGGCCTGTGATCTTCCTGCTCTCAGCATCATTACATGTGTTGCATGAGTTTGAAGAAGAATATAGACTGGTATTAGACATATGGGCTAATACAGGACCTTTGGACATGACATGTACTGGGCTGTGATGCTTTCTCAATATACAATTGCCCTTTACTATATTGTACTTTTTCAAATACACAAGTTTGTATGAATTTTTTTCCCTTGTCAACCATAACTAACACACAGGCTATGTCCTCTACTGAATCTAACTTGAAAGTACTGCTTCAACCATTGCTGAGTTATTTTCTGCAAAATTTTATCCCCATGTGCTACTAGTGATATTGCTACTTGTTACACACTGTAGGGTTACCTGTCTTTGAAAGGGGCAAAATACAGGGCCTACTAGCTAACTGCCAAATTTCATGGCATTGAGCAAGCAGTGAGTGTTTCTGTTCCTTCAAAAGCTGGTTGGAAAAAAATTATGTAGTATTCTATAAATATCTGAAACCTTTTCTTTCCCCCTTGGTTTCTTAAGTGCACCATGGACTTCTCCTGTCAGGGGCCTTGGTTCTTGATCTCATGCTACCTTGTGAAATGGTAGAATGTTTACCAGTGATTTGGGGTACAGTGACCATTTACCTCTTTCGTTTTTTATGCCCCCTGCATCACTCAATATTCTGCCTACAGAATCCTTCAAGACTGAAACTTGAGAGTTAGATATTTTCTTGTTCTTTCAGCTTAAAAGAATGCCATGTCTTCATTTTTGGATTTCTAACACATGTTTTGCACATTTCACTTTATTTTGATATTTGCACATTGAACCATATTTTGTCTTCTTAAGTCATCCATTGAAATGGCTCTCTTTGTCATTTCTTGTAGTGGCCAGGGTAAAAGAGGACAATAGGATGGACTGACACAGTGGCTGCAGAGATGGAATCGGGCATCGGAGCAATGATGAGGATGGTGCAAGGACCTGCAGTGGTTCAATCTGTTAAGTACAGGATCCCTATGAGTCTAACTAATTCAATGGTATTTAATGGCAACCAAAATATGATTTCTTAATAAAAACATTGCTTTTTCAACAAAAAAGAAGGTGACTGTGCTCATAGACTTCTCCATGTGGAATAACCAGAAAGCAAATTGAATACATCATTGGTATGAAGAAGCTCGGTATCATTGGCTAAAAACAGGCCAAGGTTGAATGTGAAGCAAATTACAAATCAGTCATATGTAAGTCCAGGTTTAAGGCAAAGAAAGTTAAACCTATTCCATAAGAATCCAAATACAAAATTTAATGTACCCCACCTGAATTTTGAGAACATGTCATAAACACCTATAAACACAAAGGAGAGAAGATCTGATGACTTCTGGGAGAAGCTTAGCAATTCCTGAAGAAAGTTCATGAAGAAAGTTCATTAAAAATAGCCTAGGGATGGGCTGAGCCCCGGGGGCATAGTGGTTGTTTGCGGGACTGCGACCCACAGGGTTGGCGGTTCACAGGGCCAGTGATGCCCAAACACACAAAAATAGCCTAGGCAAAAAACAGATCAGCTGGATGTCACAAGAAACACTGAGTAACTAAGGCAAATAGAATAAATGATGGAATCCATGAGCTGAATAGAATGTTGCACAGATCAGTTCAAGAACACCAAGTCAAATATTATAATGAAATGTGAAAATACCTAGAGTTAGAAAATTAAAAAAAAAAATAAGAGCATGGTAAGCAAATCCCAAAGTAAAAGAACTGAAGAAAAACTTGAAGCCTGAAGTGGCAATATTGAAAAATCCTATGGGCAAACTATTGAACGATGCAAGTATGAAAATAAGATGGAAAGAATTCACAGTCACTAGACGGCTGAAAACTAGCCTACATTCCATCATTTCAGAAAGTGGCACATGAGCAACATCCAATGATACCAAAGGAAGAAGTTGAATCTGTATTAAAAACATCAGCTAAATACAAGGTTCCAGGAAGCGAAGTGTTTCAACAAGCTCACCAAGCCCTGGAAACCCTCTTTCATCCATGCCACACAGCTATTTGGACAACGGACTGAGAGAGTTCAGTATCTGCACTCATACCACAGAAAAGTGGCTCAATGGAAGGCTCAAATTTTAGAAAAATACCATTGCAATTGCATGCGATTAAACAATGCTGCCTCCCACCCACTCTCATGATCCCAATTCTACCACACAAATCCAGCTAGACCAGCGGATATGCAGTGAAGCTAGAAACACGGGGAATTTAGGATAGATGATCCCTCAGGATTAGTAGTAGGAGCGGTGATACTAGGAAGGTGGAGGGATGGTGGAGTAGAAAGGGGAAACCAATTTCAGGGATCTACACGTAACCTCCTCTCTGGTATATGGACAACAGGGAAGTGAGTGAAGGGACACATTGGACAGTGTACAGTATGAAAATAATAACAATTTGTAAATTACTAAACGTTCACGGGGGAGAGGGGAAGGAAGGGAAATATGGGGAGCTGATACTGGGGCCTGGGTGGAGGGAAGATGTTTTGAGAGTGATGATTGAAATAAGTGTGCAAACATGGCCTGCATACAATTGATGTATGTATGGATCGTGATGGGAGTTCTATGAGCTGCCAATAAAATGATTCATTAAAAAAAGGAGGGGAAAGAGGAGCTTATACCAAGGGCTCAAGCAGAAAATATTTTGAAATTAATATGGTAATATGTGTACAAACATGCTAGATACAAATGATGTTTTGAATGCTATAAAAATAAAATAATTGGAAAATAATATTCTGTTAAGAAAAAGGTCCCAGGTACAGGAAGAAAGAACATTTTTCTACATTGAGCGTGTTCATGATTGTACAACCCTTCTTAGCATGATTGAACTATTTAATCACATTATCTGCTAACTATATCTCAATAAAACAATTTAAAATAAAAATGTATACTACTAAAAAAATGCTGAAAGTCATCCAACAAAGGTCTCAATAGTACTTCGAGAGGGATCTGAGAGTGGTTCAGTGCATATTCAGAGGAGGACATAGAACAAGGAGGTCATTGCTATTTTCAGATGGCTCCTAGGCTTAAAGCAGAGAAGACCAGAAAGGTAGTTACTTGTGTTTAATGACTATGCAAAAATACTACACCCTATGGTCATAATAAATTATATAAGGCATTGAGAATAATGGGCACTTCAGAACACCATCCTGTGCACAAGTAAAACTGATACATGGCTCAGGAGGCAGCTGTACAAACAGGGGAATACTGAATGCTTTCAAATCCAGAAAGGTGTTTGTCAAGGTTGTGTCCTCACACCATACCTATTCAATCTCTATACTGAAAGCATCATCATATAACCTGGATTAGTTAAAGAAGACGGGATGATAGACTTGAAGGAAGGCTTATTAACCACCTACCACATGCAGAGGAACCAGCTTTGCTAAAAGTGAGAAAGACTTGAAGCACATACTAATGAAGATCAATGATTGCAGTCTAGGGGTTGATTAAAAATCAAAGTAATGCAGATCAAATATCTCACAACTGAACTATGGGTGACAATATGATAAGTGAAGAAAATGTTGATGTTGTCAAGGATTTTGTTTTGAGCAGGTCCATAATCAATGCCCAGGTAAGCAGCAGTTAATAGATGAAAGTTTGTGGTGCATTGGGTAAATCTGTTGCCAAAGACCTTTTTAAGATGTTGAGGAGCAAGTATGTTACTTTGATAACTAAAGTGTGAATAACCTATACCATGATATTTTCAATCGCCATATATATAAGTGTGAAAGTTGAACACTGAGTAAGGAAGACTAGAGAAGAATATTTGCACTTGAATTATGGTGCTGGTGAAGAATACTGACAGTGTCATGAACTACCAAAGCAACAAACACATCTGTCTTTGAAAGAAAGCGAGTCAGAATGTTCCTTAGAAGCAAGGAGGGAAAGACTCAGTGCCATGTACATTGGTCATGTTACCAGGCGAAACCAGTACCTGGAGAAGGAGGTCATGCTTTGTATGGGGCAGTGAAAGAGAGAGGGACCCTGGCAAGGTGGAGTGATACATTGGGCACAACAATGGGCTCAAACATAACCAGTGTGAGAATGTTCAGGACTGCATGACATTTTCTTCTGTTGCACACGGGGTTGCTATGATTTAGAACAGATTATAGGGTATATAACAACAAGCAAATTGGAAATAAGTGTACATTTGCTAATTTATTTGTTTATAATACAATTTGGTAGTGTTGAAAGATTTAAAATTTAAATTACATATTTGAATAATTTCACAGAATTTGAAACTTTCTGTTTTTCATTTAGAGCAGTTAGTTTTAAGTCAAATTTCTTACTAAAGTCATATTTGAAGTTTCTTGATACACAATTACACATTATTTGATCAAGTGATCCCATGTGTATCATTATATTTGTAAATTCATTTTCTAAATTTTAGATAAATTTTGAAATCATTGACTGTATTGAGACATAATTTATGGTGATTAATTATTCCCTTTTGACTTTAGTTTCATTTTATTCCTTAAATTCAATGACAAGAAAATTTTTAATAGAAAAACATTTTCCTTAGAGCAATTTTAAGCCATCATCTATTTACCTATCTTCAGAGACTGAATTGTTTAATGTAGCACTCTTAGGCAAACTCTCTAACTCCTGCCAAATGACCTTTCCCTACTAAGTCTGGGGAAAGGCTACGGGAAGCTAGACAGGATTCACCTCAGAGTAATTTCTAGAGAATCCCCTGGAGGGGCAGCCTGCTCCGTGTATCACCAGCTGTCTGAGAAGACAGCGGGAGGGATCTCATTGCCAGAAAGAACCAGAAAGGGAGCATATCCTCTATACCAGTAATCCATCTGAAGCGAACCTCCCAGATTCAGATGACAGCTATCCCATCAAAAGAGAAGCAGCAGAACCACAATCCAGAGCCTGGAACATGTAGATGGACTTCCCAACATATTGAGCAAGCTGGGTGCTTTTGTGCAGCAGACTGACTTGTGGAGGAGTGTGACTCTAGGCACTTAATTGGGGCTTGCAAGCCCCCAGCAGTGGAAACGAGTGCTTTTGGACTCAGGCTGACTAAAGGGAGGGGCCTCCAGGCATTTAATACACAGAACAGGGTTTACTGAATACATGGAGCTTGAACTGAATGACTTTCCTTTGAGGCTTATGGAGAGTGGTATGCCCTTTGGGGCATTCATTAGCAGACTTGAAACTTTATAACATGTCCTGGTAAGTAACTGCAGTGAAAATTTTCATTGTCGTTACAACTTGTTAAATCCATTAATACACTCTTTAATTATGAGTTTCTGTGTAGCCATTACAATGGAACACATGAAGTATAATAAAGAATACCAATTAAAACACTCCACTATCTGCATGCATGCCTAGCTATATGCATTTTTATATATAGTAAAGAGAAAGTTTCAATACTTTTAAGGGCATTTTGGCAATGATTGTCTACTAGAATTTAGGTGGAAATTATAAATGTTTTCCTATTTCCTTTTTCGATTGATGACATTTTATGATATATATTTTAAAAAATCGATCCATCTCATTACTTAGTCTAATTCTTGAAATTTATTAAATGGAACTTCATATTGTCTTTGTTCAAAAATAGGTCATATCTAAATTTATAATTACAAATAATCTATCAAAATTAAATATTCACTTCTTAACTATTGAAAATAATCTATTACTGCAAGTATTTTAAGGGTACCATATATATTTGATGACATTTTCCTGGATTGTTTCTATGTGTACAGTACTAGAAATTGTCAATGGATGTTTGTAATTTAATTTTAACATTTCATTGCTTGCATTTTGGTCAAGTATATATGCATCAAAAATATATCACAATGATGTGATAGCTAAATGGGTATACATCAGAACTAAGGGAAGGAAATGAATATCCATAATTAAACTTTTATATGCCATAGCTTACAGTGGTGAAATAAGTATCTGTCAATGACATGTATGTTAAATGGTTGTGTCAGAACATAGACTAAAGAAATTAATGTCCTCAATTAAATAACTATATATTATGGGTTTTGAAGGAGAAAATCTTTTGAACTAAAATTCTTTTGCAGATTTTCTGATCTTAGAAAATTTAGTACTTTTTTGTGCTATTTGAACATGACAAAGGTAGAATATTGAGAGAATTTCATTTATGTGACATTTGCTCTTTAAAATTGTAAATTCATTCTAAGCAGGTTATGTCTACTCTATTGCTTCAAATTCTCAATCAACTGAAAATTTTAATCTCTTATCATAGTGAACTTTTTACATGTTGGGTTGCTAAACCCACAGGGAAGCTTTAGCCTACCTTATGGAGTTGATATAAATCAGAATCTATACCATGGCAATTAACTTTGGGATTACACCAGCAAGGCACTTCTGGCTGTTCCCATGCTCAGACAAAGGCTCTGGCTATCCCTGTAGCCCAATAAGGAAGGCCCAGACCATCACAGAAACTTGGCAAGGAAGGCCTGGGCATTCCTTTATCCTTGTAAAGAAAGCTCCAGCTGCCCCCAGTACACAGAAAGGAAGTTCTTTGTGTTCCTACCCCTGGAAAACCAGGGCTCAGGTGTTCTCAACACTAGAAAAGAAGGAAATCTACTGGTGTCCCTGAATTTTAGCAAAGAAGACCCAAGCCATCCCAATACCTAAGAGTTGTGTGGTTCTCTTTGTACCGGAAAGCACCAAAAGCAAGCAAACACTTGAGAAATATATAAGCCAACACCACTCAGAATTAAGTGCAAAACCATCATTTTTGTTTGTCTGACTGTGATGGTTTGCCTGTGGTTATAATGCAGGAGGGTATATCACCAGCATTTAAAATGCTATCAGGTAGGACACAAAATAAACAGTTTTCAGCAGACTTTCCAGCTTAAGTACAGAATATGATGTAGAACAGTGGTTCATTTCCGGTGGACTACCTATGGTAAATTTTTATGAAATATAATATAAGGTGTTCATATATAATGTCAGACTAGAACCTCCATAGGTTGAAAGATGATTGCTATCTCGTGGTTATGGAACTAGTGGTTATTGAACTTTGGTTCACATGTCATGATTTGATGATGCCTAATGAATGATGGCCTAAGAATACTATATGATTGCTATTTTAATGCCTTCTTAAAACATGTATAAATTTTTAGCCATGATTTTAACTTTATGAATGATTGCTATTGAAAGTTTGTCCTCCCATCAACCTCTATCATTTGTGTAATTAGTGTCCAGTCACTTCAGAGTTTAATCTGTATTGATCATCATTTCAAGAATTGCTGCCTCAAATTGGCCTGTACTTGAAAATTTTCTTTTTCTCAAAAGTGTTCTTAATTCAATACAATCGGCTATATGTATTAAACTATAAATAGAAATTACCTTATTCTGCAAGGGAATGACTTATAATGTTCTCTCTCTTAAAATGATAAGGATGTCTCTAAGTGAACCAGAGACATACATAAATCATACACTTGAAAAACTCCCACCTGCTTCTATTCCAAATCTAATACAGTATCAACTAATTCTCATGGCATGGCTAAAAAGTATGTTCACCCTCATGAAGAGGTCAGTGGAGATATATGTGAGCTGTATCAAAATATGGGGAAGAAAGTAGATGATGTCAAACTACCAGAAAGAAGAGTGTCCGGGATGCAAAGACTTATCTCATAATAAACAGACATCTAAGTGAGGAGTCAATGGAGTTTCTATGGAAGAAGCAACCCAGCTTGTGTGATCCAAGAATTAGAAATAATAAAGCGTAAATCTGAAGAAGGGATTGTGACCAGAGCTCAAAGTTTGCACTCCTGGTTTTCAGAAGGCGACTGATGAGAGTGGAAAACCTAAATCCATTTACAGAGTCCACACATGGATTAAGCCTGACAGTTGTTCAGGGATAAAAATAGTCTTGCTATAAAAGAGGATGCATTATAAAGTTGATTATGCAGACACAATTAGGCTAAAATGCAAGGCCTTATCATCTGCTATCACTTTTGATCAATTTTACAGTTGTTTCAATTTTTAATATTTTCTGCTTCTTTCTGATTGAGGTTTTTGTATATTTTGTCTAGTGACTGTTATTGGAAACTTTTGCTTGCTTTGTATGATTCATATGATTGTTTTTTGTTGTTTTCTTTTGTATGATTCTTTGAATATGAAATACAGGATAGGTAAGTCTATAGAAATGGTAATATGGCAGAGAGGAGGATGGATAGAATTATGTAATAAAATGAGTTAAAGAAGAAAATGATCTGAAATTGATTATGGTAATGAATGCATAAATCTTCATAATATGATTGAATGATTAAATTGCATAATATTACAACTGGGAGCAACTCTTTTTGTAAAGACCATAATAATGATGTGGATGAAGTAACATTTCCAGAGCCTTCTTTTGCATATGGGCATGACTCAAAAGGCAAAGAAAATTGTTTCAGGGATGAGCCCTGGTGTTGTAGTGGTTGTGTGCGGGACTGCAGCTCACTGGGTTGATTGACAGTTCAAATCCAACAGCAGCACTCTAGGATCAAGGCTGGACTTCCTACTCCCACCAGGGCTGTGATGCCACAAAAACAAATAAACAAAAGAAAAATGTTCCAAGCATCCATTAATAATTAGAATAGGGAACATATTAGTTATGACTCTAGGAAACCTAAAAATCATCAAAAGTGGAACAGAATGCATAAAGATCACCATCTAACTATCAAGAGCTAAAATTAAGTAGTGTTGGACAGTTTTAATCTAATTTGGATTTCCATGCTGGGGTTCACCAATGAAAAAAATACCATATCAAGAAATATCTATATGACTACAATAAAATCCAGGTAAAAAGATTACTATTCAAACGTATGCATCAACTACCAAAACTAATTGTGAAGAAATTGAAGAATTCTATGAAATTATTCAATCTGAATAAGAAAAATTATGTGACCAAGATGCATTAATAGCTAGTGGTGGCTGCAATATCAAATTTGGATCCATAAAAGGGGCAGTATTGGAAATATGACCTTGGTGAGAGAAACAAGATCACATGATAGAATTTTGTAAGACCATGTAGTTCTTCTTTTTGGAAATCTTTTTTCAGCATAATGGCTGCTGTAAATATGAATTTTACCAAAAGGAACTCATAACAATCAAATAGATGATATCTGTGGGGAGAAACCATGGAGAAGCTCTCTACCATCACCTAAAATAAAGTCAGAAAGCCAATGCAAAACACATTGCCTGTGGTAGTTTTGTGCTTATGTTAATTTCATGATTGAGATGTAGGGGTGGAGTCTAGCCTGTTAAGCTGGAGATAGCCATTGAGTAGCCAATGAGGCCTCTTGTGGGCATGACTTTATCCTGATACATCTAGGAAATCTCGCGATATTTCCCTCATGAAGATGAGAAGCTATCTCCTAAGTTGTTGGGAGTTAGTCTCAGAGACAAGGAATTATAGACAAGACAAGGTGGCAGTGTCCAAGCTGCTACAAGAGCTGGAGGAGAAGCCATATGACCTTGCCCTGATGGAACCTGACCTCTGAAGCTGGGGAGACCCCTGCAAACACTGAGTTGCTTCTGCCACCACTGGATACTGTTGATGGACCCTGAGCCCTGGAAATGAAGAGCCATGAGGGAACCTCTGCCAGCGCCGGGACTCTGCACCCACTGGCCTTGACTTTGTGAGTAGGACGGAGACATTATAGACTGGTATCAGGCTTATGGGCTAATATCGGACTTATGACTTTGAACTGGAATGGGCTGGGATGCTTTCTCAGTGTTCCACTCCCTTTTTATATAAAACTCTTTGCTTACAACCATATGCGTGTCTAAGGAATTTATTCCTCTAGTCTACCCGGACTAAAACACTGCCCCTTGTTCATATATGAGCTCATATTGGAGTGGAAGAAATGAGGGAGAACCAAAATGAGTATATCCTCCCTGATATCTGAGAACACCTCAAGAACAAATTTGGCACTTTGATCACTAATCACACGCCACCTAACAAGCTGTGGGATAAGTTAAAGAAAGCCAGCCGTAAAGAGAGCAGGAGTTCATTCCAAAGACACAAAAGGAAGAAAGGAGCAAAGTGGATGTCAGAAGGAACTCTGAAAGTAGTTCTTGAATTTAGAGTAAACAGAGCAAACGAAACATGTGCAGAAAGTTTAAAAGCTAAACAAATATTTGAAAGGGAGGAAAGTATTCTAATAAAATGTGCAAAGGTATGGAGTCAGAGAGCCAAAAAGAAAGAACACACTGAATATCTCTTGGTGAAAAAATTTAAAGAATTGACATTTTCGAGGTTTCTATGAGCAAAATATTAAATGATGCAGGAAGAATCTATTTCAAAAAGTCGCTGTGCCAAAAAATATAGTCAACATTTAACCATTTGAGAGATAGCATATGATAAAAAATAAACAATATTGATGGAAGAAGCCTAAGGTGCAGACATTAGGTGCAGACATTAGGGGAAAATAGGGCTGTAGAAATCCCCAGAATTGAAATGTTTCAACAAGCTGATACAATACTGGAAACACTCTCTCAACAAATTTGGAAGACAGCTACCTAGGCAAGTGACTTGAATAGACCCGTGTTTGTATCCATTCCAAGGAAAGGTAATTCAACAGAATATGAAAATTATTGAAAAACATAATTAATATCAAATGCAAGTAAAATGTTGTTGAACACATTTTAACAATCTTTGAAACAATAAAACAACTTGAAGATAGCATAATTTCAAGCTGGACTAGGAAGAGTGTGGAGCAAGGGATGTCATTGCTAATATCAGATGGATCTTTGCTAAAAGCAGAGAATACCAAAAATAAAAAAAAAACTTGTGTCTTTGTGACTATACAAAGGCATTCAATTTTGTGCATTGTGTTAGTCCGGATAGACTAGAGGAACAAATTTCAGAGACATACATATAGGTATAAGAAAAGGGTTTATATACAAAAGAAATGTGACCCTAAAAAGGCATCCCAATCCAGTCCCGTGCAAAGTCATAAGTCCAATAATAACCCATATGTCCAAAATCAGTCTATAAAGTCTGCTTCCGACTTAGGAAGTCACAAGTCAGTGGGTGCAGAATTCCGGTGCTGACAGGGGTCTCCCCATGGCTCCTCACTTCCAGGGCTCAGGTCCATCAACTGCATGCCACTCCAGCTTCAGAGGTCTGTCTTCATCCGGGCAAAGCCATGTGGTCTCTCCACCGGCTACTCCAGCCTCCCAGCCGCCACCATTCTGTATTGCCTGTGGTTAATCATCTCTCTCACTAACTCCCAACAATGGGGGAAGATAGCTTCTCATCTTCATGAGGGAAATACAGTGGTATTTCCCAGGAGTCTCAGGTGAAAGCCATGCCCACAGAGAGGCCTCATCAGCTACTCAATGGCTTTCTCCTGATTAACAGGCTATACTCCACCCCTACATTTCATTTATAAAGTTAACATAAGCACATGACTGCTACAGACCACCCCTTGTTAATTTTATACTTTCACATAACTCTGTAACCATATGTAAATAATAAAATAATTTTATATCTAACAGGATAAAACTAAAATACATATAAGTCAACATGTGTCACCATCATTTAAAAATGATATTCTATAAGTGAATAAAACAAAAGATATCCTGTGTCTCACAATTGTAGTCGCAAAATATCTACACCTTGATCCTATAATCCTATGAATATATACTCCACCACCTGTCAGAGTTTGCAAGACAAACTACCTCATGCATTCGTTCCCCCATGTTGGGTACCTAATTTCTATGTTGCCCACTTACACCAACCCAGTGCTGTAAGGAAACAATCATATCTTTCAACGTGAAGAATCTTCATTCGAGTTGGAAACTCTTGAAGTGTGCGTCCATTTGCAAAGTCAAATCAGGGCAGACCATCCATAAAGTCAGCAATGATATACACCAGGTCACAGATTTAAATTGCTTCTCTTCCTCTGGTTGGATTCTGGTCAACTCAATGTAGACTTTTCCACTTAGCCTCATCACGATGGCCATTGGTCGCCTTCCTTTAGACCAAGGACCCAACAAATTCTCAACACGCCTAGCTCTCCCATGCTAGGTCATGAACTTCAATCCAGTAAACCTGCTCTCATCTCCTCTTTTTCCTGTGAACCAATTCCCTGGGTGTCAATGTCCAAAGTCAACCCGGCTCTTTATTGCCACATTTCTCCTGCTTTCACTGACAAGCAGT
Source organism: Nesogale talazaci (assembly GCA_004026705.1). NCBI lineage: Eukaryota > Metazoa > Chordata > Mammalia > Afrosoricida > Tenrecidae > Nesogale > Nesogale talazaci. The sequence continues at coordinate 32,894 of PVJH01002699.1, read as the reverse complement.
AAATCTGGGTGGTCACCTAACAAGCATTTCAGCCTGCCACAAGTTTCCTTTAACATTCAGACCCAGAGAGGAGTTATCTTCATGGTTCCAGATTCCTACGCTTTTGAAGACAATCACTAGTCAGGATTTTCCAAGGAAATTGCTCTGTCCTTCTATATGGGTCAGTCTGACCTCTCAGACTGTAAGTATCCGGAGTACTCCCAAAGACTGGGTGGGGCTACTTTCTTCAGAGAAGTTTTTCCAGGTGTGGTCTAACCCCATTTAAGCTCTAGGTGGGGTTAATCACTTTAGAGATGTCTTTGATGCTAAGTCCTAAACCCTCTAGAAGTCAATGCTTGGCTTGAGGTAACTGGATTTGCAAACTCTTTCCAGAATTCCCAATATACATTTCTATGCATCTTTATATTTACAATAAAAGACATAAAAAAGTATAAACAGCATAATCAGAAATCAAGCTAAATTCTTAGAATAGAAGATCAACACTTATTAAGCTTATCTTTATCCTTATCTAAACTACTGTTTACACAAAAACATTGAATTAGGTCTCAAAAAGCATCAAAACAGATCCCTGCTTTCCATCCAGCATTCTGATCTTCTTAACCATTGTCCCCGAACAGTACCCGCCCTGAGACACTCAAATGGCAGCCCCCACCCCTGAGCTCAAGATATACATTAACAGTATCCATTTTATATAGGAACAACCAAAGACAACTTCCAAACAAAATAATCAAAACTTTAACTTCCCATATTATTTCCAGAAAATAGCTCAGTAAACTCCAAGGAAATATCTGACTTCTGTCTAGCCAAAGAAGTAACAATACCACAAGGCACAAGTCAAATAAGCTTCTACTTTCCATCTTATGATTTGTTCCTCTAGTACCCCACTCTCAGTACCATAATGTCTTAGTCCGGATAGACTAGAGGAACAAATTTCAGACACACACATATAGGTATAAGGAAAGGGTTTATATACAAAAGAAATGTGACAATAAGAAGGCATCCCAATCCAGTTCCATGCAAAGTCATAAGTCCAATAATAACCCATATGTCCAAAATCAGTCTATAAAGTCTGCTTCCGACTTAGGAAGTCACAGGTCAATGGGTGCAGAATTCTGGTGCTGGCAGGGGTCTCCCCATGGTTCCTCGCTTCCAGGGCTCAAGTCCATCAACAGCATGCCACTCCAGCTTCAGAGGTCTGTCTTCATCAGGGCAAAGCCATGTGGTCTCTCCACCGGCTACTCCAGCCTCCCAGCAGCCGCCATTCTGTGTTGCCTGTGGTTAATCATCTCTCTCACTAACTCCCAACAATGGGGGAAGATAGCTTCTCATCTTCATGAGGGAAATACCGTGATATTTCCCAGGAGTCTCAGGTGAAAGCCATGCCCACACAGAGGCCTCATCAGCTACTCAATGGCTTTCTCCTGATTAACAGGCCAGACTCCACCCCTACATTTCATTTATAAAATTAACATAAGCACATGACTGCCACATGCATGATAAATGAGAACTCTTGATTTAGCTTAATGACAAACGCAAGGCACTGTAAATGCCTAGATAAGTTTTTCTTAGTTGCATAAGCATAAAGTTTTGTCCCAGCATTTTGATTAGTTTTAATTACACATATACAAAGGGCAAGTATCTAGCTCCCTAGTGAAAATCCCCTCTAGCTATCTCAAGATTTAAAGAAGCGGTTATCAAGTACACACTCCTACTTGCTCATGACATCTCACTAAGACACTCTCCCAAGAGCTAGAGCAGTAACAAGAGTTTAGCCATGGCATTGGGATAGCCTTGATAAGAATGGGAATACTGGAGCTGTTCATTTTGTTCCTGGGAACCTGCACATAGACAAAGGGAAGTTCTCGAACAGAACAAGCAAGGGAACAAACGTTGCATAGTTTTAAATAAGGAAATGTTTGTATCAGCGCTCCATTCTTTTATTTTACTTATTCTATCTTTACGAATAACAGATAATCTGAAAAGCTGGACCTTATCAAGAAAATTGCAGCTTCTCATTTGGAGGAAGCATATTAACAAAGTGCAACATCCAGATGACAACCTTGCCTGTTGAAAGTAAAGAGGATTTGAATTACTTAATAATAAAGATCAAAGACTGCAGCCTGAATAACTGTACCAATAGACATCATCATGACAAATGGAAAAAAAATATCAAGTTGCAAAGGATTTTATTTTGCTTGAATCCAGTCAATGCTCACTCAAGGAACCACTGTCAGGAGATCAAACAATGTATTGCATTGGTAAACCTACTGCATACAACTTTTCTACAGTGTTGAAAAGCAAGCATTTCAATTTCAGAACTAAAGTGTGCCAGAGCTAAACGATGTTTTTTTCAAATGTTTAAATGCATGTACAAGGTTTGGAATACTTAAGAAAAACCAAAGAAGAATTGATACATTTGAATTATGGTGTTAATGAATAAAATCGGAAGTACCTTGAACTGCCAAAAGAATATACATGTATTTTTTTTTTTTAAAGAAACACAGACACTTACTTCTTAGAAGTGAGAAGGCAAAACTGTGTCTCACACAGTTTGGATATCTTATAAGAACTGACCAGCTCTGGAAAAGGACATCATACTTGTTTAAATAGGTCATGGGTTAAGAGGCATAGTTTTGATAGGATAGATTAGCACAGTTATTGCAACAATCTGCTTTGTACCCATTTTGTCTTTAGCGATTGTGTCGGGAAAATGATTGGCCAATCCCAGGTTATTGGAACAAAGTGTTCTTGCATTGAGGGAGTACTTGAGTAGAAGTCAAATGTCTGCCCGATACCTTGATACTAAGCACATAAATGTGTCTACATATATCTATTTCTCTATCATTATATATTAATATACTTATAAATGTACATGCTTGTATTTGGATCTCTGTAAATGCTCGTTGACTCATAATTCCTTCCTCCTTTTCTTTTTCTTTTCTCTTGTCCCACTATCGTGTTAAGACTTCATCCAGGTTTCAGTAATTCCTCTCGATTACATTGCCCTTGATCAACCCTTACCAGGAATTATCACTGCCATCCTCACTGTCGGTTTTAGATCACTTGTTGTTCCCTTGTCTCTGTTCAACGCATTGCCTCATGATCATGCACATGTTAAGAATGGGCAGAATTAAACGTTCTATATTACATCTCTTTTTCAATATTATTCATAGTTTGTTATGATCCACATAGTCAAATGCCTTTGCTTATTCAATACAACAGAAGTGAATATCTTTCTACTATTTTCAATTTTAGTTAAAATGCATCTGATATCAACAATCATATTTCTCATTCATCTTATTCTGAGTCTCCCTTGAACCGAAAACTTTTTTGATTAACTGCTGCAAGGATTTCTGAATTATGTTCAACAAAGTTTTACTTACATATGTTACAAATAATATTCTCCCAAATATGTGCATACTAATGAATCTTCTATGTCTAGAATGAGCACACCTATGACTGTCTTTCAGTTGATTGGTCAGGTAGTTATCTTTCAAAGTTCTTAGCACAGACAAAGGAGCATACCCAGTGCTTTATTAATTAGCTCAAACATGTCAATTCTTGGAATCTTGTTTTGACAGTTTCTTCAATGGACCTTGTGCTCCTTCCTGCAACATCATATATTCTTAACTATATGCCACTGCTTCAAATAGCTACATATAAATTCTTTTGGATACAGTCATCCAATCTATTTATTTCATCTTCTTTTAATGCTTTCTGTATTGTTCAATATCTTGCCCATATAGTCTTTCAACTTGGAGCTTGGGTTTTTTTAATTGATTATTTCAATTTAAGACATGACAGACAGGTTCTTCCCTTTTGCTTTCCTATATTAGAACATTACACATGGTATAATGTATTTTACATTTTAATTTTTAGCTGTCCAATGGAAGTTTATATTCAAAGATTTTTTTCATCATTTCCCTCATTTCTTTTAGGTAATTCAATGTCAAGAGCATGTCCCAGAGTTTCTTGTGACATCCTTTTTGGTGCTCATGCATTACATTACTGATAGAATCCCACAAGTTGTCTAGTTTTCAGACATGACTGTTTAATGTATCAAACTTGTTGTTGAGATGGTCTATAATTCAAGTAGGATAACTAAAAGTAATATTTTGTCTATCCTAGGTCCTCCGAAAGTGATCTTTCGGTTCAACTTGAACTTGCATTTGAGAAATTGATGGATCTATTCCTCAGTTGATCTCTAACATATTGGGGCTGGAAATATGGAACTTGTCCATAGACTGTACATGGATATAGTTAGCTTGATGCCTAAGCATTCTATCAAGTAAGGTTCAAGATATTTGCAATGAATAAGTTCTTTGGTCTTCCAAAATTTTATCACATAATAAGCATTGTATATAATACCATGAAGATATTTTCCTACTAAAAATCCTTCCTTTGTTTCTAGTATTCACATTGAAGTCACAAGAAATTCTCAATAAATCTTGATTGCATATTTGGACTATTTCATACTGATGAAAATAGTTAAATCCCTCTGACTAATTCACTGGTTTCATGGTTGCTGTGTAAATTAGTGTAATAGTCACATTAATCCGTCACTATCATAAGGGCAGAGATATAATTTTTTCACAGATAGCATTATATTATTTTCCCCAGCAGTTTATAAACACATAATTCTGATATCATGAAAAAGTTCAATCACATCAAGAAGAGTTGTATAATTGTCACTAAAGCAGTTTGAGAACATTTTTTTTTTAATCTTCCACTGATCATTAGCAGCATCCTACCTCATTTCTCCCACCTCATTTGCCACATGCCAAGGGACCATTAATCCACTTAGTCTCTCTGTATAGTTACCTGTAGTGGATTTTGTATACAGAAAAATGATAACAAGCAAATAACAAAACTAACAAGAATAACCAAATAGAACACATAAAAATATCAATAAAAAAGAAAGCATAAAATATTACAAACCAGAGCAAATTAAAATGGATCATAGGAAGATCAAATGACAGAGTGCTAAATTTAAACTAACTGCATCTGTAATAATTTCCAAAGCATTCTGCATATTAACAAGGCTATCCACATACTTGGTTCATGGTTCTAGGGGCTATCCCAGGAAATTAATCCACATATTTTCCCCTTCACTCCCCCCACCCCACCAATAAACACAGATTTAAAGGGGGTCTAAAAAGAGACCAAATGGTAAGCATTTTGACCTAACTTGGTCTGGCATGATTGACTTAATAATGGCCTCTGTTGGATAACAGGTCTATTCACATCCTTCAACTTTAATTGGAAAGGATTTACCAGAGGCTAAATCCAGGTATGGACCCTGAACATAGACTTTGGACTTTCATTGGTATTCATAACCTTAAATGTTCATTATTTAAGCTTTGATGTTATTCCCTCCTTTAGTTTAAGATCATATTATTTTCAATTCATGGATCACACAGGCTAGTGTGCTTCTTCCAGGTGGACTTAGATGAAGTTTCATTTACATAAATTCTTGTTTGAAAACAATTCTTTAAGACCCCAGCCACTATTCTTCCTGACAGCCAGGTTCTTCACCACATTTTTTATAACACCCATATTTTTAGTGATCTCTTAGAATAAGCAGGGTCATGTGATAAGAATTAAGTGCAAACCCCAAATTCTTAAATTCCTCTATGTTTTACATATGTCTCTGGTTCACCTCAGAAGCCACATCTCTGGTCTAGAGCATCCCTCCCACTGACATCAAGTCAAGGCTGACTTATAGCAATCAAACAGGACAGAGGAGGATTCCCTGTGGCTTTCTGAGGCTGGTCATCTTCACTGCTCTAGAAAATCTCACCCTTCTTCTGTGGAGCTGGTTAGTGGTTTTGAACTGCTGACCTTATCAGTCCAATGCCTCATCACTATGCATTAACAGTGTCATTAGTTTAGCCAGTAGTATGCATGGATTATGATAAGAGTTGTATGAGTCTTCCATAAAATGATTTTTTGAAGAATTTAAAATATTGTTGAGAAAAGATAATTGTATGAGACTAGGTCAGCTATGGACCACAATACATGAACTGTTGTCTTGTATAGGTTAAGCTCTTAAGTGATTGGGCACTGTTTACACAAACACCAGATGTCGATGTTAGCTGTGAGGGCATTAAAATAGGAAGTATGTGATAGTTCCAGGCCACTATTCATGGCAGACTCTCAAGGCAAGACTTCGGAAACCAAAACCGATGTTTCAACAGATCTATACCCTTGAGCTAGTCTCAGCCTTAAGTTCAGCGAGTGCAGGTGAGTTCAAAGTAAAGTGTGGTTCCCTTAGTGCAGTTCACGCATTACGTATTTCTGGCGTGGCCTGTGAAAGATGCTGTGAAAGAACAAAGTCTAAGGTTCCAGGTTATAGCTCACAAACTGAGTCACCAAGGGTCACATGTCTAAGACCAGATATACTCTGCCCTTGCTTTTCACACAAGTATTATTAAGCACTTTTTTTCCCATCAGGAACTTGTTCCTTGGTCAGTAAAAGTGATGTACTTGCCTTCTCTGAGATAGGTGTGGTCCTCTTCCCTCATTTCGACTTAAATTTCCAGGGTGTCCTAAGTACTCTGTTGGGAGTGTCTGTTGGATTGGGGTGATCTTAGGATAATTTTGTATGGAGGCAACCGACTAATCTTCCCCCTCTCCTTAGATCTTGAAAAATTGGTCCAGGCTGAGATGAGGTCACTCTCTCAGTTGGTATTAAGGTGTACATTTAGAGAGGGTGTTCTATATTTCACGGACCCAAGCACGCTCTATACCACATTATTTATGATAGGGGTTAGAAGAATAAATGTCCTGGCAGGTGGAGCCTGCCTTCTTCATCTAGGCGTGTATCCTTCTAGCAGTGAACTCACATGACATTTGTCCTGTTGTGAATGACTAACTTCACTCAGCATCATGGTTTTCAGGTCCCTTCCTGTCAAGTGTTTTATGTTTCTTTGCTGCTTTATTTATAGATGCACAGCATCTCATTGTGTGTATATATCAGAGTTTCTTTATCCACTGTTATGCTGATTGGCAATTGGGTGTGTCCAGCTGCTTGAGATAGTATTATAAGGGGATTACTCCTCCCCCTCAAAAAATAAAACACAAAGGCTGGGCCTCCTACTCCCACCAACAGAGGGCAGTGATACCCCAAAAGCCAAAAATGAAACAAAAATAAAAATCAAAACACGGAATTTTTTTTCTAAATTATGTATTTATATCTTTTTACAAAACACCCTTCTCACTTTCAAAGTCCTCTGCATCACACTTAATACTCTTGTCAAAGCTGCAGTTTCATTCCTGGAAATATTTTTCAAACTCCTCTGTTTGGATTGCTGACAGAATCTCCCTAGCTTTTGTCTTCACCTCTTCTATGACATCAAATTGCTGTTATTTCATGTCTGTCTCCTTTAATGGAAGCAAAAATCTCAGGAGTGAAGTCAAGAGAGTCAGGTGCAGGGGCCAAGACATGCATTGTGCATGTTGCCAGAAACTGGCACACTGAGATGGCTGTGCATCGCCATGGTGACAAAACCAGTCCCCCAACTGTCACAAATCAGGCCCGTTTAGTCACATTTTGTTGGACTATTTTTTTTTCAGAACCTTTAAATAGGAAGTTTCATTAACAGTCTGACCTGGTAAAATGAACAACAAATGCACTATCTCCCTCACATCCAAAAAACAAATTTACATTGCCTTTATTTTTTATTTTACTTGACCAGCTCCTTTTGGCCAAGGGGACAATGGTGTCTCATACTGGCCTGATTGCTATTTGCTTTCTAGGTCCTAAGAATAGCACCGTGTCTCCTCACCAGTAATGACCTTGGGAAAAAAAAACCTGGGTCCTACCAGAGCTGTTCTTTGAAAACATGCATGTTTCTAACTGACACTCTCTTTTCTAGTCAGAACCTGAGGCAAAAATTTCACCCTTCTCATTCCCAAATTTTCTATTACAATTCCCTGAACCAAGCTTCAAGATATTCCAGATAGTTTACCCCCTTTTCAATGATTCATTGTCAGTCTATGAGCACATATGCACAAATATTGTTGATGTATTCACTTGCTTCACAAATTAATGGACATCCAGAAAATCTTGTCATCAATTGATATTTTACTATTTTGGAAATGGGGAAATCACTTACACACTTGAGTTTTTCCTATAGCGCTGTCTTGTCAGCTGTATTCAACATCATAAGCTATTTCTATGTTATGAAATTATACAAGCACCCCTTTATACAAAGGACTCCAAAACACTAATATATGTGTATATATATATGTATGTAATGGATCCTAAATATATAATAGACTTATACATATTATACATGTTTCACATATAGTAACACATTTTTGTTATTCTATGAGTTAAATTCAGCTAAACTACTCAGGCAGACTTTTAACTGATATTCATAAATTTTTCTGAAGACCAACTTATTTTTGAAACTTCTCAAAGTTTTCAGAACTTTCCATAGACACATCCTAGAATTTTTCCATCTCATCTTTCCTTCTCTTCCATTGTCGGTCAAAATTACGTTGATTTTCCAGTCTACTCAGGTATTTTCTTGCTTTCTCTTACACACATTTCCTCTAACAAAATCTTTACATTTTTAATCATTTCTTGGCATCAACTTCTTAGAGGAACTGGACTAAAAATGCATACATAGTCAATTATGTATCACTTGTTAATTAGTTCATTAGGCAACTATCAAACAGGACCTTTATCAATACACACCAGAAGTATTTCAAAGGAATACTATATTAAAACAGTACAACATTTTAAAAAAGTTATTGGTGCATTATTACTAACCTTTTTGTGAATATAGTGACGATTATATACCTAAGGAAATTTTACAGTGACCTTTGGTTTCTGGCAAAGCTCTGGGTTTAATTTTGTGACTATTGTGCTACATATTTAATTGACACTATAGCTAAGGATTATAATACATGATAATTGTGATTTTAAATGTAGAATTTATAAGTTCTATAAAATTGAATGAAAGAAAAAATGCCCTGTGTTCTGTAATTTTAGAAATAGTTCTAGTTTTTTTATATGTTTTGAATTTTAGAAATAATGATTTCCATTAAAAATCTTCTGCACAAAAGTGGCAAAGAAATCTGGGGGTGTAGAGTCTGGGGCCTTAAAGGCTTGAAGATAAATAAGGGGCCATCTAGCCAAGAAGCAAGAAAACCCACAAGGAAGAAGCACAGCAGCCAGGATGATCACAAGGTATTGAGGGGATCAGCTATCAGGCATCGAAGAACATAAAATGATACCATTTTGAATGAGGGGGAGTGCAGAGTGGAGCTCCAAAGCCCATCTGTAGGTAATTGGACATTCCCCCACAGAAGACTTATTGGGGGTGACAGGGCAATCAGGGTGCAATGTAGCAATGATGAAACATACAATGTTCCTCTAGTTCTTAAATATTTCCTCCTCCTCCCCCCTCCCCCACCATTATAATGATTCCAACTCTACCTTTACAAATCCAGCTGGACCAGAGGATGTACACTGGTACAAATAGGAACTGGAAACATGGGAATCCAGGCCAGAAGAACTTCTAAGGATCAGTGGTGAGAGGGGCAATAAGGGAGGGTGGAGGGAAGGTGGGGTAGAAAGGTAGAACAAATTGTAAGGATCTGCGTATAGCCTCCTCCCTAGGGGATGGATAGAGGAGAAGTGGATGAGGGGAGATGTTGGATGGTGTAAGATATGACAAATTAATAATAATTTACAAATTATCAAGAGTTCATGGGGGAGGGGGATTGAAGAAGGAGGGGAAAAATGAATGGAAACAAGTTGAAAGCAAGTGTTTTGAGAAAAATGAGGGAAACAAATGTACAAAGGTTCTTGACACAATCGATGTATGTGTGGATTGTAATAAGAGTTGTATTAGTTCCCATTAAATTTTTTTTTAAAAATCTTCTTAAAATTGTAGACTTTCTTTCCAGAACAATGATCATAAATGAAAATCTCTCCCCAAAATATATATAACTAGCCCCTTGCTAGTCACAGGAGCAAACTGCTTCGTAAATTAATTTTGTCTTCATTAAGTATGTTATAACCACTAGTGTATTTTAATAACATGTTAAAAGAATACAATATATTATTTTATATAGCCAATATTCTGCTAGGAATTTTAAATTTTTCAGTATTTTTAGACATAAATATTTGAGTTTGCAGATAAGTATTTTGTGGGATAAATTTCTTGTAAGAAATTTCCTAATTCAAAATCTATGTTCAATATAAAAATCGTTTATGTTTATTCTTTTAATGATCTTAGAAAACTTAAAGTATAGTACAATTTTATCTGAAAGTTTAATGTGACTCATTATAGCTTGTTTTAATCCTAAGTAAATTTAAGGCAAAATATTTTTTTTTGTTTAGATAAGTCTTTCTTACTTTCTAGGTTAGTCTACTTTCATTTCTCTTCTCTGTAATGTTTCTTGCTCCCTACCGCAGCTAGTTTATTTACTCTGGACAGATTTTGTTCATTTTATTTATTGAAATATTTAGCTTTCTGGATATTTTATCTATTTCTATCTCTAGACAAACAAATAAATAAAAATGGACAAATACAATCAAGGGGCCATACAACTGTAGTTAAATTAGGGAGCAAGACAACTTTATAAAGAGAAAATATTGTAGAGCAGAAAAAGCAAAACCTATTAAATATACGTATATATATAGTATATGTATTAGGTTGAGTTTTACATTTCTAAAAATAAATTTAGCATGATGCAACTTCACATACTTTCAGTCCACTCCCTCAATAGCCTTCCCTCCCTCTACCCACCCTTGTTTCCCTTCTCTCTCTGGTGAACTTGCACTGTAGTTCACACACAGCGCTTTACTGTGACATCGTCCAGCCCTTGCAACCACCGTCCCCCAACATTGGTAATCATTTGTGTCTGTTATCCTGGGTTTGAACATTTTTGTTTTGAGTTTTTACTTTAAAACAATGGTCTTAAACAACACCTTCCCCTTTGTAACTGATTAATTTCACTTAGCAAAAAGTTCTCCATGAGCTGTTTTTAAATATCATAATCATTATTATGCATACGATTATAGACATGCATAGCATTTCGTTATGTATATGTACCAAAAATATTCTGTTATTCTACTGGTGACCATTTTGGTTGCTTGAATCTTCTTGCTGTTGTAAACAGTGCTGCTATGTACATGGGTATGCACATCTCTCTATATTGTGATTTTGAATTATTTAAGGTATATATATGTGCACCTACATACATATGTATATAAATTCTGTATTGCTTTTTGGGGGACATATGGATTTCTATTCTCAGTTTGTTGAGAAGCACCATAAAGCATTCTACAACATTGCATATTTTTATAGTCTCACCAGCAGTAAGGATGCTAATCTCTTCACATGTTCCCTAGGATTTGATATGTAATTTCTTCATTTTCTTTAATTCTCTATAAGAGCTAGCTTAAGATACCATATCGTAGTTGTTTGAGTTTTCAACTCTTGCTTGGATGGCTGCAAGCATTTCTTCACATGCTTGCAGACTGTCTTGATGTCTTCTTTGATGAACTGTCTATTCACATCTTGTTTACATTTTAAAGGTTGTCTTTTTCTCATCCCGATGATGGAGTTGTAGTAACAATATACAATATTGCAAGAATTCATATCAGACTAGTTCCAAGGAGTTAGAGATTGAAGATATCCTAATGGCCAATTCTTCCAAGATCTTACTTTGCCCCGTTTCCCCATACATCCCTCTTGAATATTCCCTCAAATCCCTGGGTTCTGTGACTCACTGAAACTTCCACAGAAATAGAACAATGTTTGAGGAAATTGTATTGCCTGGTTGGAGAGGCTGTTCAGTCCAAAACCCAAGGGTCAAAAGGAGGCAAGCCAAAAGCAGGGTTTAGAACAGAAGCTAAAAATGTCCAAAAGCTACATCAGTTCTCTTTGCTTCTACAAAATCTCAGTTAGGAAAGTGCAGGTCTGGCTTTCTAGATAAGGCGATGATTGTGATAGGATATCAAATGGCTACACCACTATGTATACAAGGGAAGCAGGGTATGATGTGGTTCAAGCCTGCTTCTACGGTGAACTCTTGAAGACATCATTTGGGAAACAGAGTGTGGCCTGATTCACCCCCTTTATTAAGGGCAGCTCTTTTTCCCATCCTATACCTGTTCTTCAGTGGTGAATGCCCTTCCAAATTAGACTACAGCCACATGAATATAAAGTCCATAATTATAATATAGTATATAAAGCACTGTGGCTGAAGAGTCATAATAATTGACTATGGCTCAGTAAGTTTCCAGAGAGTTTAGAGTCTAGTCCTTTGATGTGTCATTGCCCCAATTGTGTGTGTGTGTGTGTGTGTGTGTGTGTCCCCTTTTACTCTTTCGATGAACATTAAGGGTCTTATTTCAGTAGATTCCAATTGTAAATCTTGTCTTTGGCTGTGTTGTTGCTGTTGTGCCTGGTAGTATATTTGCATCCTCTAAGACAAGGCTTTCTACCTCTGTTTACAAAACTCACAGAGACGGACAGGTCTGTATTTTCTGCTTCTCTTGCTTGAGTGAGATGTTTGCCATTAAGTTTCCTTGGGCTGAAAATTTTGTCTCAATTCCATCCCCCACCCCCCAAGCCATTGAGTGGAAAGACAGATATTATATTATCCCAACATTTAATTGCATCAAGCAGTATTGTAAAATTGCTACCATAATCAGCTTCAAAGCATCCTATTCCTTCTTGAATTCTTGATAGCAGCTCCCTTTTATTCCCTCTCTCTATGCTCTGCCCCTGCCATCATTCCCGCAGACAGCCTTTTTCTACTCGCTGTCGCCATTGGTTCATCAATTCTGGGTTTCATATATTGAAAACATACAAAAAATATTCAAGAAGGCCACCCTTTGTTGAATTTTTTTAAAAAAATCAGAATTTGTTATTAAATTTTATTAAATGCCTTCAAAACATCAATTCATATAATCCTGTAGTTACTTTTATTTTATTTATTTAGTGGATTACCTACATTTTCTAATGTTGAGCAATCCTTGTTCATTTGATACAAATCTGACCTGATCATTTTTTAAGATATATTATTGAGTTATATTAGAATTTTTTGATAAGTTCTCACCTTTATTTTCCTAGAGTCCCATCATTTTATTTGGGGCAATTTTTGTCTTATTGACTGTGGTGTATTTCTTATAAGGAGTGTATTGGTTTGTAAGTTTTCTTACTCTGTCTGCTACTCTCTGTTTCATGACTGAGGAAATTAATGCATTTACATTAAGATCACTTTTGAAATGTATGTGTTTTGCTGTCACTTTGCTATATTTTGTAGTGATACTTATTCTTCATAAATTTTGTGGTGAGTTTCCTTTATAGATTTTTGTCCTTTTTTTCTTTGCTGGTATGTTAATTTTTACTAGATTTTTAATATTTTCTCCTTTCTTTTTTGATGGAAAACCCCCCTCCCTATTTAATCTGAGGTTACCTTATTATTATTAATTAATTTCCATATTTAAGACAACCTGTAATCTATTGTTAAATACTTGACTCCCTTTTTATTTAAATATATTGTGTCTATATTTTTCCATCATTAAATCTCTATTTGTCTTTATTGCAGATTTTAAAACTGTGACTCTGCATTTTCACCCTTGTAACTTTCTTTTGCTTTGTCATGTTTTTAAATTCTTAATGCTCCTTTAAGTGGGATGATCTCTGAGTGATGATATCTTATGTGCCAATCTCATGTTGATGTCAACTTTTGTTGATTCTTTGTTCAAAGCATATACCACATAATTTTTTTTTGTAATTCTGGTATTGTTTATATAAATTCTTAAATTTCTCCCCTTGGATAAATGTAATTGTCCTTAATTATCTCTTCATTTTTAAGAGTTATAAGATTTGTGCTTGTCTTTCCAAAGTTTTGGAGCTTTTACATGTCATCCCATTTTCTTTTTGCCTGAAAATAGTTTCTGCCTAAAATTTCAAGCTTCTTATTATTGGCTTTCCTCTGTTCATACTCTTCTTTTTCCTAAGATACTATTAGGATTTTCTCTGGGTCCTTCATATTGAAAACTTTTATTTTGATATGTTGCAAGGATTTTTTTGAAGATCTATCCTGTTTCAATTTTTTCAGCTTCCTATCTTCTTTCATGGTGTTAAGCAGGATATTTTCCAGAAATTTGTGTACTATTTTCTCTGAGATCTGTTTGTTTCTGCTCTATAATCATATATATGTATATGTATAATGTTCCTCTTAATAGATTTCCATATAATTCATAGGTTTTTGTCGGACTCTCTGGTACTTACTCTGGGCGATCATTCTCACAGAGCAGAACTGTGAAATTAGTATTCAAGCTCACTCTCAACAATCCTTTGTTACACTTTTATCACTCTGCTTTTTGAAAGTGTTTTTTAACATTTTCTTAGTACCAATCTTCAGAATTTCCATTTTTGTTGTTGTAGAGTTAGTAATTTTTTCTATTTTATTTTTTCCATAGCTCTCTTGATCTTTTACTTCATCTGTTAAAATGCCTGGACATCCCACTTCTAACTTCTCTTCCTGTACTCTATGCCTGCTCTTGAGAACATTCCTTTGACTCTGTATTGTCTACTTCTTCATATGTAACATTGTGCTAGTCTGGGTAAACTAAGGAAAAAATCCACAATGTGTGTGTATTATACATCTGCATATAAATAAAGGCTAAGTTTTATATAAAGGCTATATTAAGAAAGGATCCCTATCCAGTGCTATGCAAGCCAATAAGTCCTACATTAACCCATATATCTGACACCAATCTACAAAGTCCTCTTCAATCTCACAAAACACATGCAATGATGCCCGAAAAAAAACTGAATCAGTGATTTTGTACAAATCTCAGCACTGACAGGAGTCTCCTTGTGACTGCTCCAGCACCCAGGGCTACATTATGATAGGTTCATGTGATTTCTCCTCAGGGATGTTTCACAGGAAGTGAGCTTTGCCGGTTGAAGCAGGGAACTGGCTAAGGCAGTTTCACCCTGGTCAGACTGTCAGAAAGAAGGGGATCCCAGAAATGAAGCTGTATATTGTATGAATTAATTTTGCAAGGCAAATTACATATTCATAACAAATATACTTTTCAGAACAAGAAAAATGGTGCATGGTTTAGAAATAGGAAAGGTATGTGACAGGAATGTATCCTGTTGATGTAGTTATTCATGCTATATGCTGAACAAAAAAATCAGAGTAGCTGCATTATATGAAGCAGAATATACCACTAGGATAGGAAGAAGCCTTATTTTGAACCAACAAGATGCAGATGGAAAAAAAAAAAACTTTGCTTGCTAAAAGTGAGGGGAACTTCATGCCATTGCTGATAAATATCAGAAATTTCAGCCTTCAGTAGGGTTTATAAATAAACCCTAAACAATAAAAAGTAACCCAAATCCTCACAGCTGGATGAATAAGAGCATGTTAAATGTAGAAAAGATTGAGATTCTCAAGGATTCAGTGTTTCCTGCAAGCAGGATGCAATGCATTGGACAAATCTTCTGCACAATACCTTTTTCAAGAGTTGACTAACAGGAAGATTCCTTTGAGGACTAAGGTGGACCTGACCAAAGCCATGGTATTTTCAGTGGCCTCGTATCCATGAGAAATAAAAAGAATCATTGCCTTTGAATTGTGCTCACAAAGAATGATGAAAGTAAATGGACTTCTTAAAGGACAAACACACCTCTTGGAAGAGGTAAGGTCACAATGAAAGTCAAAGTATGCCTTGTGTACTTGGCACATGTTGACAGGCAAGACGAGTTCTTGGAGAAGGACATCAAGTTTTGTAAAGTAGTGGGGCAATGGAAAAGAGGAAGTCCCTCAGATATATTGACACCATGGTTGCAACAACAGTTTCAAATATTTGAAAAATTGTGAGGATACAGCAGGATGGCACAATTTTTTTTCTGCTGTACAGAAGGTCACTCTGGGTCATACTGACATGATGGAACCCAAGAAAAACAACCTATCTTGGAAGCAAGGATGGAAAATTTGATCTCATATACTTTGGAATTCTTATCAAGAGAGAAGGTCACTGGAAAGGATTATCATTTATGCAAAAGTAGAGAGGGAGAAAAAAGGAGATAGACTGTAGACAAGATGGATTGACACAGCAGCTTCATAAATGGCCTCAAACTTGGGAACAATTGTGAAGATTGCTCATGTTTGAGTAGTGTTGCATTTTATATGTAGCATATGGCATGCACTCAAGTGTGTGTGTGTTGTCTAAGAAAATCAAGGGACTGGGTCCCCGATGGCATAATGGATTACACTTTGCGCAAGCAACCCAAAATCCAGCTGTTTGAAACACCAGCTGTTCCATGCAAGAGAGATGATCCTTTTACCTAAAGCCTTGGAAATCTTAAGGAGCATTTAAACTCTCACTGAGAGTCAGAATTGACTCCATGATAATGAGTGTCAAATATAAAAAGCAAAAGTTCTGAATGTCTATCAACTTCTGATTATAAGGTCATGAAATTTATAAAATTCTGAAGTATAATAATTTAATATTTGTCATCAATGATTTTACTTCTGGATTTAAAGGAATGAAAGAAAAGAAGTGGCAGCAATGAATATCAAGAGCTATAGCAACAAATAGCCAATCTCTGCACCACTTTTGAATTCTTACAAGATAATGATTTTGAAAAGTTAGTAACAATATTGAATATCATAAAGTAACATACACTATTACAGCCCTGGTGGCAAAGTGGATACACATTGGGCTGCTAACCCCATGAGCAGCAATTCAAAAATTTTGGTATCATTAAAGAATTACCATTTTGAAAACCCAAAGGAGTATTTGTAGCCTGTCTGATGGGTTTGAATGAGTCAGAATCAACTTGATGGCATTGAGTGAAAGTATCTACCAAAGAGTGTCAGGAGATAAATAAAGAACATCTAATCATATTTAAAAAAATATTGTGAATGAGGTCAGAGTTTATACCAGATCATCATTTTGTCCACTTGCTTCTCTTTATCTCCTCTCCCTATTATAGATTACCATCTTCCCCTTTACAAGGAAATTACTTGCCTACCCTATACCCAATTATGTTTCTTTCACCATCTTCCCTTCCCATACATGGCAATCATTAAAGTTGGTTTCTTTGGCATGCAAGTATTTCATCTTAATTTTTTATAGTGATGATCTCATACAATATTTGTTTCTTTGGTATGGATCAACTCTATTCATCACAGAGTCTTCCAAGTCATCCTTATCATGTTTCACATTTTCATCATTATTCTTAGTAACTCATATTATTCCATTGTTTGTATGTAACAATTTATCTACTCATACTCATTGATATTTAGGTTACTTTTATGATCCTTCGATCACTTTCATTTGGAATAGTCTTATGATGGACATGGGTGTGCATATATTTGCTCATATTTGATTCTTTGTATCTTCTATTTTAAAGTTTAATTTAAAAAATAATTTGGTTTTAAAATTACTGGCTATGTTGTTTCAAAACTGAATCTCAGATGAAAGCTGAAAATATATGAAATATTAGAGGAGATTGAAAGTATGCAAATTAAATTGATGGAAAAAATTTCTTTTGGATTTCCAAATACTTAATCTAACATAAATTTCCTTTTCCCCCCAAAATGCCATATCATAAAGACAGAGGGCTTCAAAAATTCATGGGAAAATGATATTAAATAATAATATAATTTTCATGAATTTTTAAAAGCTCAAATACATACAGTACAATCTATATCTAGACTTTATTTTTTATTTTTAAAGACTTGCCCCTTCTCCAAGTTGGCTTTCAGACTAATTTTTGCAAAAATTTGATGCCTACATTTGTTTTAATTGACTTACTGTATTTAAAGATGTTTAAAGATGAATACAGGTTTATAATTGAAGAAGATTCATTAACATAAATAGAACAATCTGACTTTCTGAAAAGAATACTTTAAGTATTTACTAATGACCATTATATTTTTATAATATGTATAATATTATAAAATGTATGGTATAATATTTACAATTATTTATAATATGAATAATTATAATTTTCAGTATGGATAGAATCTAAAGGTAAAAAAAAAGAACTCCCCACATTAGGTTAATAAGAAATATCACAAAAATATAATAAATAGCATACTAAATTCATTAGCAGATTCATCATTACACATATTTCATGTCAATAGAAGCAGCAGACAAGAAATGAAGCATACTGCATTGGGAAAGTCTGATGCAAAAGGCTTCCTTTTGCAGTGTTTAAGAACTTTACATAATAGGTGCACCTGGTCCAAATCCTAGTCTGGTCACTCATCTCATATTCAAAATTCAGGAAGAATTTATGTATTTGGATTTTTATATTTGTGAAAAAGATTGATTGTTTTGGACCTGTCTTTTTCCATTAAAATATGTCCAGCCAGGATATCTTGAAGAAAAGGCCACCACTCTGTCTCCCAACTTTGGGCAAGTTCCAAGGAAGGACCAATTTTTGGACAAGGTGCATTAGTTGAGGTAGACTAGAGAAACAAATTCATAGATATGCATATAGATATAAGGGCAAGATTTATAGATAAGAGAAATGGAACATTGAGAAAGCATCCCAACCCAGTCCAGTTCAAAGTCATAAGTCCAATATTAGCCCATATGCCTGATACCAGACTACAAAGCCTCCTTCCAACTCAGGAAGTCACAGGTCAGTGGGTACAGAATCCCAGCACTGGCAGGGGTCTCCATGTGACTTCCATCAGGGTAAGGCCATGTGGCTTTTCCTCTGGCTCCTTCAGCTTCTGGGACACTGCTATCTTTTCTTGTCCATAGTTCATTGTCTTGGAGACTGACTCCCAACAACTGGGGAGATGGCTTCTCATTTCCACAAGGGAAATACTGTGAGATTTCCCAGAAGTCTCAAGAGAAAGCCATGCCTACACAGATGCTTCCTTGTCTACTCAATGGCTATGTCCAGATTAACAGGTCAGACTCCACCCCTTCAACTCAATCATGAAATTGACATAAGCACTTGACCACCACACAAGGTTATCATAGATTGTTATGTAGCTGGACAACTAAGAAGAGAGTGATCAATGTAAATGATTGACATCTGGTTACAAGAATGATTCAAACACAAAAATGATTGTAATGCTAGTGCAAAATCAACAAATGTTTTGTACAGTCATAAAATCACCATGAACTGGAACTGAGATGACACTCAAAAACAAACTTTGTTGAATGATATTCAGCAGCAATTTGCTTAAGAGTGATAGCAATGATATTGTTCAATAGCTTGAGCATTTATTGGGCCACCTTCTTTGTTATGGGTACAAATATGGATCTCTTACAGCTGATTGGCCAACTAGCTGTCTTCCAAATTTCCTGGCATAGATAAATGAGGACTTCCAGTGCTTCATCAGCACTTTGAAACATTTCAATTGGTATTTCATCAATTTCTGGAAACTTGTTTTTAACTAATGCTTTCAGTATAGCTTGAAGTTCTCTCAGTCCCATTGGTTCTTGTTCACCTGCTACCTCTTGAAATGTTGGGATGTAGACTCAATATTTTTGGTAGAGAGACTTTGGATCCTTGCCACCTCTTCATTATTCCTGCATTATCAAGCATTTTACTAATAGAATTTTTTGCTATTGCAACTTGATACTTGATTTTTTTCCCCTTGATATATCTTTTAGTTTAAGATGTTCTGAGTGTTTTTTCTCTTTGATTTTTCTAATGCTAGGTTTTTGCATGTCATTATAATATTTGAATTTAAAAATATATCTGATTTTTCTTCTTGAGCGTCCACCTGAAATTTTCTGTTCAGCTCTTTGACTTCAACATTTATTCCATTTGTCTTAGCTAACTTTTATTAAGAACAAGTTTTAGTGTCCCTTCTCACATTATACTGATCTCTTCATTAATTTTTGTCCTTTTAATATCTTTTGCTTTTCATGGATGGTGTTCTTAACATCCCCCCACCGGTCATCAGGACTTCTGCCATTAATGTAAAATGTAGCATAACTGTTCTTGAGTTGTTCTCAATATTCACCTGGGAAAGGCTAAATACTTTATTTGGGCTCTCTTGGATTTCTTTTCATTTATTTTCAGCTCCAAATTGAATTTATATATGAGCAATTGTGGTCTGTTCCATAGTTTCTTCATACATATATATTCAATATAATTTATGTTAATTCTATCTGAATAAACCCATGTCTATACTTACTGTGCTGTCAGGATAAATCAGTCCCTTGAAGAAAACATCCTGTTGGGTAGAATAGCAGTGAAAAGGAGGAAGGTCCTCATGCAGATGCTTGATGCATTAGTGGGCATAAACATGGGAGTAATTGTGAGGATTATGCAAGTTTCATTCTGTTATGCATTAGGTTGGAACTGAATCATTGCCACCTAACAACAATAAAATCTACTCTTTTGAGGCTACAAAATGTATGGCTATAAGACCAATACAAAGAAATTTCACTTTACTTTAATATATATCCCAACTTTAAACCATGCAGTACCCCTTTGTTTCATTAAAAAAAAAAAACCTGCATCTTACTGTATGTAAAGCGTACAAATGAGCAAACACAAGATAATCTAGAATTATCACTGTCTGAATAAATATTTACCTGTATACTCCATAAAAAAGTAAAAAGTTGGGCTGAGCCCAGGTGGTGTAGTGGTTGTGTGCTGGACTGTGGCCCACTGGGACGGAGGTTCAATTCCAGCAGTGGGGCTTGGCCTCCTACTCCCACCACCGGAGAGCAGTGATGCCCCCCCCCCAAAAAAAAACAAAACAAAACAAAACAAAAAAAAGTAAAAAGTTTTATATTTCTTATGTTTTCTGTTTTCAGCCAAGAACCACCTGACATCAAAAATGATATATCTTGCTCTATTTTCTTTTCTAAATGTTTTGTCTGGTTGGCAGATTCCTGTCAATGTATAGCTGCAAACAATAATCTTGAGAAAAATTTCAGCTAGATGTAATATTGATGATGCCATTGATTAAATTTTCCATCCTATTGGGTCATCTTTCTTTGAAATGGGCACAGCTATGCAAGGTAGCTGTCTTCCAAAATTCCTGACATCGGTGAGTGCGTGCTTTCATGACCTCATCAATGTGCTGATATTTTCTAGTCATTTCTAGTCAGCTCCTTAAATTAAAAAAAAAAAAAAAGAAAAAATTATTTGATGCTAACTCCTATCAGCCTATAGGATAAGGTGGAACTGTCCTATAACTCTTTAGAGGCATTGAAAGCCTCCTCTTTCTCCCACAGTGCAGCTGGTAGTTTAGAACTGCTGGTTTCCTGCTATGTCCTGGGGGCACAGCTGCCGTTTTCCGGTTTTCAGAAGGCGGAAACCACCAGCTACTGTTCAGGAGAAAGACTTGACTCTCCATTTCCTTAAAGAGGAACAATATCAAGGAACACAAAGGGTCATTCAACTCTGTCCTTTAGGTCCACTAGGGGTCAGAATTGGCTTGATGACTGTGTGTTTTCTTTTATTCCTCACCTTAGTTTCCTCTTTGTTTGTAAGGCAACTTATATTTCTTCCCTATGTACCATCTATTTTTTTTTTTTTTTTTTTTACCATATGTTACCTCTTAAAATAATTGAGTTTGGAGGCTGAGCCCCGGTGGCGTAGAGGTTGAGTGCGGGGCTGCAGCCCATTGGCTGGGCAGTTCAAATCCAGCGTCAGCTCCCCAGGAGCAGGGCTGGGCCTCCCACTCCCACCAGAGGGCAGTGATATCTAAAAAAATAAAAAATTAATAATAATTTTTTTAAAGAGTTGAGTTTTGATTATTTCTTTTTGGTATATTAACTCTATATTATTTCAATTTTCTTTTGATGCCTTTTGCATCTTTCAGTATTTTGACATAGAATCTGTCAGTATTGCAATTTGAGGTGTAAATTTTTCACTTTTTTTATTTAGAAGATACTGAACATATTCTTTTTGTTTTCTAATTGCAGGTGTTTTAAAATGTCATGATACTATTTTGTCTTCTTCAGGTGCCCTTTGAAGGCGACCTTTTCTGTTCAGGTCTTCAACCTCATTCTTCATTTTAGCTCTAGGTATGAGAGCAAGTTTCAGCATCTTCCTGATAATCCATTTTTATCTTTTCTTTCTTTCCTTTGCTTTTAATGACCTTTTACTTTCTTCATTCACAATGTAATTCCACAGCTATTAGATTGTCTGTCATCAATGTGTAGTGACACAAATCTACTCTTGATATATTTTCAAAATTCAGGTAGGATGTACTTAAGATCATATTTTGGCTCTCATAGATTTGTTTCAATTTTCTGCAGCTTTCACTCACAGATGATCAATTGATAGTCTGTTTCACAATTAGCCTCTGGCATCATTTGGGCTGTTGATAATAGAGAGTCTCCATTTTCTCTTCCCATAGGTGTCGTCATTTAATTTCTGTGAATTACTTCTGGAAAAATAAAAAATGTATAGTTGCTACTTATGATGCTGAAAAAATGCATTTGTTATGAACAAATTGTTGTTCTTGCAAAATTCTCTCTTGCTATCTGCAGCTTTAATTCTATCACCAGGACCATATTTTCCAACTGCTGTTTCTTCTTCTTTGTTTCCAGTGTTTGCATTCCAATTGCCAATTGTTATGCTAATTTGTCTGCTTGACCAGTTTTACAAAATTATTTGTATGATTCTTTAATTTCTACATCACTGGCTTTAGTAGTTGGTGCATATATTTGAATAACAGTTCTACTCACTGGTTTATTTGCAAGGCTCTATAGATATTGTCTTCTCTGAGACAGCATTGCACTTCAATGTATACCTTGAAATTTTCATTTTGATCATGAATGTGATATATTTCCTCTTGAATTTCTCATCGCTAACATAGTGAACTATATGACTATTCTATTCAGTGTCCAATACCAAACCGTGGCAGCTCAGTTTGTGCTTGGAATATCAATCATTATATGTTGCATATAATTTTGACAACTTCAAAATTACTACATTCATATTTTATACTTTCAATATTTTGATTTTAAAATATTTGCAGCAGTTTATTCTCATTTTGACATATGTCACATCAGAATTGAAGATGCTCATCCAAGGATCAAGGTCAACACTACTTGAGGACACAGCTTTTTTGCATTCATGTTTCCAGTGCCTGCCACCTGGATATGTCTATTACTTGACACTGGAGAGATAAAATTAGCTTATCATTCACAAGGTTTTCAGTGGTTGATTTTTCAAATGTAGCATAACTTAGTTTCATAGCAACCCACAAGTCAACATGACAGGGGACATGGTAGTAGAATCTGCATATGTATTACCATTTGTGTTGTTGAGACAAGATGGTTCCAATGAAAAAGACATTCCTTCCTTGCAAAATTATTTTATATGATCTCCAGATCTCTTTCTGTCATCCACACCATATTTTGTAGTGGCTGTTCTTCTTGTTTCTAAGTTTCCTATTTCAATTCCCAGAAACTTTCTGTGTAACTTGATAAAATACTTGAACAATTTGAGATTGTATAAGTGGATAGAATTATTCAATTTCTTCATTGTTGGCTGCAAAAGTATTATTCTATCACAAACAGCATTGTACCTTAAGATAGAATATAACATATTATTTTTATACATGAAACACAATTCCCCTTTGTTTTACATTTTATTGTGAACAATTAGAAAGTCTGATTCAAATTAACAGTCCATTTCAGCACATCAATGCTAAGATGTCATTCTTTAGGAATGTCATTTCATTCTGTGTAGATTTTTTTTGTGTGGATTTATAAGTGAATATACCCCAAATTTAATTGATGTGAGCAGTAGCTTCTTTGCAGTTGCCATGGGCCTTGACCTATCAGCAGATGAAGGAGCCCAAAATGATTTGCTTCACTTGCATCATTGAAATTGAATCCACACTGAGGAGGGAGTACTTATACAATTGTATGGTGAATGTTTTGCAAACTGAGGCAATTATTTTCTGGCACTATATCAGACAATAATTTATTATTGTATGTCGAAGGCATTAACACATTTATCATTTTTCCTTCCTTTTCCTTATTATGAGACCATTGCCTGTCATATTTAATACATTGGTTGCATAATTTATAGCATCACAAAAGGCACAGCCATCAAAATGCAATGCACTGGCAAAGAAGTGGCAGCCATAATTTGAGAAAGGAGAAAAAATGTATAGTCTCAAATATTGTTGAATCACCTTATTTTATAGTATTTTTAAATTTCCAAATTTTGCAATGGAAATTAAATTATGATATAAATATAGATGTGGGTCATCCATACTAGCATGTTGTTTCAAGTCTTATTCAACTAAGTTATTGGAAAGTCTGCTTAGTATCAAGGAATGCTCTAAATTTTTAAAAGGAAAAGAAAATTAAGAAATTAAAAATACTAAAGAAGATTCAATATCAGTGAGATCAACACAGTAAAAATCATAGTTTCACCAATGTGAATTATTTTAATGCAGTTGAGTACTAAGTCAGAATACATAATGAATTTATGCTACTTTAAAAAAATTCAATAAAACTCCACTTTATTTCAATGATGCATTAAAAGCTACTTAATCCTCTGCCTTGTTTTAGAAATTCAACCAATACAAGAGAAATTGGTGTTCAGAGAAAAGATATAACTGATATATGTGGTTATTGTCTTCTAAAGTATAGAAATAATGCAAGTAATAATATTTTCATTTAGAGAGTTTTTCTTCCTGAAATCTCAAAACAACCACAAAGACTACACTAGGCATTTCCATCCTTTCCTAGTCAAGTGTTCTCAGAAATACAGCAAACATAAATGAACTCTTTTTATTGGTTGTCTGCTAAATTCTAATAATTTCTAATCAGCAATTTGCCATTTTCATTCCTCATAAAGCAACTTGTTTACTTTTATAATGTCGAGTGCATATTTGTCACTAAGAAGAATATTGCAACCACTCTCTTTATTGTAAACTGCTGTTGGCATTACCCAGTGTGTTGAGGCAATATTGGGCAAGTGAAGTACGCAACGTTCATTTCTCATGTGCCTCCAGTTTAGTACTAATAAAGACATTTAACAGAGACTTTAGCACTTATAATCAAAATAGAATTGTAAGTTCAAAAGCTCTTTGAGAGGTTATTGATAAAAGAATTTATTACAAAAAGGAATTGTGACAGACCATTAATAAAAACCTATATAGACAGCACTTGCAAATTGAATTTGGAAGTGGATGGTATGTCATTAATAGTAAATGGATTGAAAATGCTGAATCTTCTTCATCCAATTCTTTATACAACATAATTTTTGATGACTCATTTCTGAAAAATTACTCATAGGTAAATTATATATAAATGAAAAGCTGTTAATTATAATTATTTTTTAAATTTTCATGGAATGCTATTTACATAATTATTGTATAATGGAAAAACTTCTATCTTGGTGTTTCAGTTTTCTAAAGTTATCTTAAAACAATGCAGTATGCTGAGAGGGCTATTAAAAAATCTTTTTATAGATGGACACAAGTTCAAATTGCTTGTACTTTGTTTAGGGAAGGGAATTCTCTGTCTTATCTCTTAGAATACCCTTGTCTCCCAAAATTCCTAACTTGTTTGGCATTCTTCACAAAGTTCAATCCATCATGCTTGGATTTTTTACAGAGAAAAATTAGATAATGATAGAAGATACTTTTCACTTTAAACAATAACTACAGTGTTTTCTATTTTACTTGAAGTTTTATTCACTATAATCTTCATCCTAAATAAACCTAAAAACAGTTATTGTAAAATTATCATTGCGTTTCACAGCATTTTATTTAACAAAGAGAATTGCCTAGCTTGCAAGGGAGAGCAGCCCACTTTAAACCATTTTGAGAAGAAAGAATGTTCATGCATGTCAATGTACTTAGAGCAGCTATAATAGGAATCAAGAAATCAAAGCAATCGTGACAATTTTTTTCTCTAAATACTGTTTTCTCTCGGCTAATGTATAGAACAGAAAAGAGTTCCTTAAGTGCACTGCCAGGTACTAGATCCAAGTTCTCTCTCTAGAACCATCGCTTCAGGCATCTTTACATCTCTCTTCACCTCCTCTTCCCTTTCCTATGTCATTGTGCCTTCATTCCCTCTCTTTTTTCTCCTCCCTCTTCTTATGGACTGTCCGTTTTCTATTTCTATTTCTCACACATCTTCCTTTCATATTTCTAATCTTCACTTTCCTTCTTCCAAACCCTTCAGCATGGGAATGGAATTCAATTCAATTTGATTTCCAGTAGTTCTTTCCTTGAAAAGCATATCATTGCATCTGAGGAAAGGTGAATGATATCGGATGAAGTGATTCTCTGCAGATAAAGCAGCAGACCTGAGCCTGAAAAAGACTATGAAGAATTCTTCCTTTTATTATCACAGCCTATATGCCCTTGTCTGCTAACCTAATGACTATTGGCTTACCTCACCATCTGCTCCGAGAGAGAAAAAATCTGCATCAGCATCTTTAAATACTACAGCTTTAAGAATCTCATGGGGCAAGTTCTGCTTTATACTAGAGGGTCTCCGAAATTCAGGATTGACTGCACAGCATTGTTTGTGGCTTTCTAAATGCCCTAAATTTATGGCATTTTAACACCTTTCCCAGATTTTCCATTTAATTTCTAAAGTATATTGATTTCCATTTATCAATGGATGCAAATATTAAATATTTTATCCGTTCACAGTTATATTGGCTATATATTCCTAGCTTCCATTTTTTCTTGTTTTTAATATTTTTACAATGAACCAAGGAACTAGTAACCTAGTGATTTATTTGAAATCCTAAATAAACTGAACATCAGCTTTGCCAACGCTGCGTCTTTAAAAGGGGTCTTTGGAGTATTTTTGTTTTGATTTAAGGGAAAAATATTAACAGGATCATTCATGTAAAATTTTACACACCAAACAAAGTATCTAATTTTGCTTTTCTGTAGCAGATTGTGCTATACTCCAGATATGTGCTTTTACATAGTGCTTTAATGTCTCCAGCTACAAGTGATGGGATCTTAAAATTTGCTCTTTTCTTCCTTTGGAACACTGTTTCATAAGCTTCAGCCAAAAGAAAAGCAAGCAAACAAACAAATATATTGCTGTCATGAGCCAATCCGCTATGTCGATCCTTTAGCACACGATTATAGGTGGAAATGAAGCCTGTGTTGCTATGAAGTTTGGACGGCATAAGAACTTGCATAGGGTATGAGGTAAACGTTTCTACCAATATAGAAGTATATTATAGGAATAGTTCAGAACATTATATATAGAGAAATAAGATTTATCTTGAAAAGTTTAAATTGCAGGTTTTAGAAAATTACAATGAGCTAGCAAAACCTTTACATAATAAAACTTGATAAAGCCAGAGTCTATTAGAATTTTTTTACAGTAACAAAAGCAATAATACCACACACTATCAAATTTAGAAAATTTACAAAATCCCAAAAAGTTAGTTCTCACAGATTTTATCGTACTTCCCAAGCAAGGCATTTTTAACATTAGAATAGTGAGGCGGTTGCTGATTTTTTAAGCCAAGATGATTGTTGACTCTCTCGAGGCTTTTGTATCTCATGGTAAAACACAAATGAACAAAACAATTTGTTCTTACTGAAGTACACTCAAATACAACTTTCTCAACCATGGTAATTTGGGAAGTGCATATAAATATTCTAGATACAAAAATCTTAGCAGTGAAATCAGTTAACCACAAATTGATCTTGTAATTATAAATGCTGCATGTAGAACTCAATACATTTTTAATGCTCAAATTAAGGCACACTAATTACACAGTAACTGCTAAATAAATGGCATATAATTTAAAGTTATGTCAAATAGTGCCACTTACATTCAAATGCTTTTAAAATTGTAGAAACAGGCCTACTGCTTATAAAATGTTAACATCCATGAACACACTGATAATTTTCCAAGAAAAGATGTACTAACAAAATATTATGTTTAGATAATTAAGATGTCACATTTTTGTTGACCTATTTGGCAGATTGTGTTTAAACTTTTAAATTTCAGTTTCTTGCTTTCTTACTCAGAGTTCTAGTTGCAGCATTTTTAACTTAAAAAATAAATGTTTGGGGCTGAGCACTGGTGGCCTAGTGGTTGTGTGCGGGATTGTGGCCCACAGGGTTGGCAGTTCATATCCAGCAATAGCTCTCTAGGAGCAAGGCATCCACTTCCACCAGGGCAGTGATGCCACACACAAAAAAATTAAATTAAAAAAATAAATGTCTCCAAAATTCACATGTAACCTTTTAATCTAGTGGATCAGTCATATGTACACTAATTTAAACATAATTTTGATCCATAATACATTCAACACATGCATTTTATGCTATTTTCATTTTTTAAATTAATTCAGTTAAGAATGACATGGCATTAAGAGCATAATTTTCTTTTTTTAAGTATGGCATAAGGGTTTAAAACATCACCATGATGGCAGGTGGTTTCAGGACACAGAGATTTCTATGGAAGAAAAGAATGTATGTAGATGAAATTTTGTTAATATTCAAATAGGAAATTATAGGCAGTGCTAAAATCTACCAAATTTAATGTAACATTATGTATTTCTTTAGGTTCAAGTACACACTAGAACATTCCTTTCACTTTCCCTGAAGTTCACCCTTAGCTATTCTTTATATTTATTGATATTGGGTCTATTTCTTTTAGATTCATAAATATCCCAAAATAAATGGAAATAAATTAGGAAAGTGTCAACACTGAAGGCCTTGAAAAGAAGAGAGAGATACTAAAGTGGAAAGAATGCAAGCAAAATTCATATGTTTGCATATATGTGAAAATGTATTGAAATAACTAAACCAATGGATGACAGGGATTTTTTTTTGTTTTTTATTGCTTGTTTGGATTTTCAAGTCATTAGCAAAATGTGGTTGAGAGTAATGTGAAAAAATGATAAGCATAAAGTTCCTTAAAGTAAAAATAAAGAAAGACTTCAATAATAACAAATGAATTAAACTATATAAACTCCATTTATTTCTCAAATTATTGAATTTTTCTCTATTCAGAACTGGAGATATGAAGAGTCAGACATTCCCAAAATAATGGCAGTGAGGGATCAGCTATCCATACACATGAGAATGGGGATTTATCAGGTATTCATTCGCTCATTGAATGTAGTGGTCTTGTCATAACTATTAATTTATTTTTTAGTCACCTATCAGTTCACTGTGAAAATCTGGGGAATTTCTTTTAAGACAAAACATTTCATAGCAATTTATTAAAGTTCAAGGTGTAGCTATCCAAAAACAGCAATTAGAATGCCAAGAAATCTCAATAAACTAAGGGGCTTTATAAGGATACACTATTTAGGCTAAGATTTTGCCTAGTAGATCTAGCAACAGAATATTGGAATACATTTGTTCATTATCATTCTTGTTTGCATGCATTTAGTTTCTCTCTTAGTCTATCGCACTCACCATCCTCCCACTCACTCTCCCCCTCTTTTATGCATTTGTTGGAAAAAGACTGACTGTTATAGGTTAAAAAATGTCAACTCCTCATGTGTAGTCATTCATGTGTGTCCATCATATTGAATCAATTCACATACTGGCACATATTTCCAGTAATTCAGGGCATCTCTAAAAGCTGGGGGCATGGGCATGTAGCATAATTAAAGAAAGAAGTGTGAGATTATAGTTGACATTTACATTGCATGACTTTTATTACATACAAACCTGTTGTCAAATTTGCACGACAGTATAATAGAATCATATCTGTGAGATTGACATTATTGGCAAATTTAGTCTTGTTCTTGCTTTGTAAAAGATATCCTTTCACATTTTAGGTCATTGACATTGATAAATTGGTTACAACGTCAGTACTTCCGACAAGGAAGAGTGCTGTGGAGATGCGCTGACTTGCAGCTGGTGTCTGAACACTTAATGGACATACTTAGTGCTATGGAAGGTATGTCCTCTACTTTTTGAAAGCCATGCTCTAGGTTAAATGTCTATGGTCAGAGGAAAGGATACTGTCTCTGGAGTCAACATTAGATTATAAGTGCTAGAGGAATGGAATTTTATTTTTTCACTCACGAATAATTTTTAAATAATTGACAAGAATACCTATAACATTAGTGAATGAAAATGTATCACTCAATTCATTATGATCTATCATTTCCTCCTATAACATAAACTGTCTTATTTTAAATTCTCACCTTTTTAGTGAATTACAATTGTCAACTGTGACTTTTCTAATATCCCAAACTTCCTCTTTTTTTCTCCATCACCAAAAGTTGTATTTATTCACTCTTTCTTTCTGCTTTTCTCTTTGTTCTGCACTTACTTCCTAGATTCATACTATGTTTTTAAGGACTTTCTATGAACTTCTCTTTTATTCTTCCTCAAAATGTTTCTATAGGTAATCTGATTTTTGTTCATGATGTCATACATAATATGGTGATACCATAATAATATGTAACTGTTCATGTTAATGTTAATAGTTTATATCACGGAAGTAGAGGTTCAGAGGCTGTTCCAGATTTTTTAAGTCTTTTAAATTGAAAAGCTTTTCTCTGTTTCATATTAGTTATTGGAACCCTAGTTCATGCACTTTAGCAAATTCATTGTTGTAATCAGAATAGGTAATAAAATATCTTCCTTGACAAGGCTCAAAGAGAAGTTATTAGCAGTTTTTTTTTAAAGTTCTCATGTAACTGTAGTTTTTTTACTGATCTGTCTGCTTGTAGTATTGCAGTAGTTTGCATACTATAATCATCCTGGAAGCCATGTGTCAATCACCTAATCTGGTGTCCATACGAGGATTATGAGTGTAAGGGCAGAGTCTAGACTGTCAATCTGGAGATAACCTATGAGAACGCTGTGTGGGCATAGTCTTCTCCTCTGGGGATTTTCGGAAATCTGGTACTTTCTTCTTGGGAGCAAGAGACACTCTCACTCCCTTACAGACACCTGACAGACAAGACTGGCTCCCTGCAAGAAATCCCTGAGGAGAAGGCAAATGAACCTACCCCGATGTTGCCAGAAACCTGAACCTAGAAAAGCAACAAGGAGACGCCTGCCAGCGCTGAGATGGTTACAGCACCACTGGACTCAAAGACTTTCTACTCACTGACTTGTGGTCGTTCTGCATTTGGCACCATTGCATATGTTTCATGAGTCTGAAAGGACTTATAGATTGATATCAGAGATATGGGATGCTAACAGATTTATGACCTTGGACTGGACTGTGTTGGGATGTTTTTTTCAAAGTTCAAATGCTCTTTTTTTTAAAATTGCTTTTGTATATAAACTGCTCTTTATGTAGATGTGAATTTATGAATTTTGTGTCTCTAATCTACCAAGACTAATGCACTATGCCATCTGCATTTCCAATAACAGTAAAGTCACCCTTAGTGACTAGGTTACAGTGTAAATTATTCAATAGGAAGGAGGATGTGGAATATAGATATAGAAATAGAATAAGGATCTGACAATACAATTATTAATAGCTGGTAAAATGCATGGACAATATAAAAACATTGCTTGATATGGGGGTGAGGTATGAGAGGAAAACACCCAAAATAGGACTGGTTAAGAGATTCTGCCTTGAAGATGTGTTTACCTTTAAGATGCAGATAGGACATAGCTATCATTTTTTTTTTTGATGTAGCACTGCTCAAAATGAGAAGTGACAAACATAAACATCCATTAGTAATACAAATGCAGATTTTATGAAGTGTAACCCTTAGACATTGTAGAAATGGAAAGGGCCCCTTGAAGATAAATACTCTACATATTTGTAAGCTGAGATGAACTGATGTTGGCCATTTATAGTCAGACAAGCAAATGGTCTACAACATTGAAATGAGAAATTGAGGAATGGAATTGCATTCATTGTTAAAAACACCTTTTTCATACTCTATCCTAAAATACACTTCTGTGAATGATATAATCTTGACCATATGTCTACAAGGAAAACCCATTCAGAAAACTATTATTGAAATTTATGCAACAACAAAAGAAAAAGATTAAAAATTTGAAGATTTTTACAGTATTTATTTTGCATAAATGATCAAGCATGAAATCATGATGCAATGATGTTTGGCATGAGAACATTGGAAATAATAAGAATTAATAGGGGGAAATGTGATATGGGTGACTAAAATAGTGCCCCAAACTGCACATTAGAATGCTGTAAGAATAACAAACACGTCTTTCTAATACCATTTTTTTGAAAACAGGAATAATGATTATACAAAGGTATGACGAGTCATCTCTCAATTTCTCATATTGTAGTGACTTGTATGTGACTGCTATGCCACCAGTATTTCATACACTAGTAGGATCATGCATGTTGAACAATTTGTACCCAAACTTCCAGACTAAGAACAGACTAGAATGGCAAAACAGTCTGCTCTTTTAGCAATAGAAACTGAAAAGCTTATGAACTGTATTAGAAAATTGTAGCAATATAAGAGTTGAAAACTGTTATAAAATGCAGGAAGATAAACTTCTTAGATTGGAAGACAATAAAAATATGACTGAAAGAGAGCAGTCTAATCAAAGTGAAATCAAATTTCATAACATTAATAAAGTTTTGGAGACCTAACTACTGATGAGTCAAGACTCCAAACAAAAGAATCATTGTTAATCTTAATAATACTAAAGAGAATTGTAAATTGTAAAAATGAAATAGAAGGCATAAAGTGAACTATATTGTTGAGCTGAAATAGACTGGTATTGATCATTTTCAAATGGAAAATTAAAATTTGCTATGATGAACATCCTGAATGACCTCACATTCATCTTCAAGTCAGTACATTTCAAGATGCAACTTGAAGGGTTAGGATTAAAGAAAACAAAGGGAAAAAACATGTAACTTGAAGTATAGTGTTCTGTGTGATATAATAATATTTATATGGCTATAAAGAAAATCAATTAATACAACCATTATTAAAATTTATATACCAACTACTAAAGCCAGTGATGGTGAAATT